>JAODAL010029144.1:0-52114 GCA_025379985.1 Phyllomedusa bahiana | reverse complement strand
TAAGAAAAATTTCCCCAAAAATCGGGACACCTCCGATTTTCAGCTTTGGATTTTTAATTAACACAAAAGAACGAACACATTCTTTTTTTTCCATGCCACAGATTTTAAAACCATGTTGTGAAATATCTGTGCTGTAGTTCACTGTGTAAACTACAGTGCTGACTGGCCATTCAAGTGAATGACCATCACAATATAGTATCTCACAAAAGTGAGTACACCTCCCACATTTTTGTAAATATAGTATATTTTCATGGGACAACACTGAAGATAGGACACTTTGATACAATGTAAAGTAGTCAGTGTACAGCTTGCATAACAGTGTAAATTTGGTGTGCTCTCAAAGTAACTGAACACAACCATCAATACCTAAACCGCTGGCAACAAAAGTGAGTACACCTCTGAGTGATAATGGACAAATTTTGCCCAGTGTCAATATTTTGTGTGGCCATCATTATTTTCCAGCAATGCCTTAACTCTCTTTGGCATAAAGTTCACTAGAGCTTCAAAGTTTGCCACTGGAATCCTTTTCTACTCCTCCATGACAACATTATGGAGCTGGTGGATATTAGAAACCTTGGGCGACATGTATAAACGTTGGCACTGACAGGCCAATTCTAAATAGCTTTAAGGCAGTGTAGAATGTGCCAGAATGAATGAACCAGTTCTTCTGCAGTTCATACATACAAGTGCATTGAAGTGCTCAGCAGACCACCTTTTGCTTGGCCTGGCTGTTCTAACAGTTATGTGTAGAGATGGGTGAATTTCTCATAAATTCGATTCGCCGAGTTCGCCAAATTTTCCGACAAAAATCGTTTCGACCCGAGTTTATTTGTTAAGGTTCGCGTTAAAAAACAGCTATTTTCTGGCTGCAGAGAGCCTGTAGGGTGTTGTAGAACATTGTGCCATGCTCAAATATACATAGGAAGCGTGGTTTCATCTTCATACAATGCTGTGTTTTAGTGTGACACGCACATGACAACCGCCGCTCTTAGAATCACTTCACTCTTCAATTCCCTGGGCACTTGCTGGGGCAAAACTGACCAAATAAGTGAAGCAGAAACGCAGCCTGACAAGGTAACGTCAGCGCAGCTTGAAAGAACCGAGCTGAGGGCCAAGATCCTGCTATAACATCAAAGAGCGCACTCCTTTTACACCAAAGTCAGATGATTCTACAGAATATGACAGAACCTGTTCTGTTAAACGCTGATACATGTAGAAACCTCCAGAAAGAGTGGAGAGGGTGTCGGCAGTAATTTTGCATTGACCTCACTGATCATGTGGCCCTTGGCCAGTGTCCGCTTTCAATCGGTCAATAATACATCAGTATAGCTAAAGCCAAAAACAAACAGAAGTTGATCCAAAAAGAGTTTGACCAGTAAAGGGGATATTTGCATGTCTTCTGTTTCTAATCCACTCCTGTTTTTTGGCTAGCTAATATCAGACAATCCTGACCTTCTCTTTCCTTCGACAGTGAAAAAAAGGGGGAAAACCAAAATTGTGGCAACGTCATAGGTGGAGGGGGGGGAAACAGCATTCGGAATCTTAAGGTGTTCCAGTGAGACCGGTCATTTTGGTGCAGCATGGCAGCCACAGAGTGACACAATGAAAAATTCTGGAGGTTGGGCCAGCAACATCGGGAGCCCACAGAGGGCACAATGAAAAATTCTGGAGGTGGCAGCCCATCAGGACCCCACAGAGTGGCAAAAGCCAGTGTAAAGGGTGACGGGCAGCAGCAGGATGAAGTCAGAGAGGGAAAAATGACAAATTTGGAGGTGGCAGCAACATGGGGCCCAGAGTGGCAGAATGTGCAGTGTGGGGGGTGACGGCAGTGCATGAGGTCAGGAGTGGCAAAACGAAAAATTTCGGGAGGTGGAGAAACACGATGGCCACTGGGGGGCAGAATGACACGTTGGAGGTGACGGCAAAACGGCAGCGCATAAGGTCAAAAATTTGGGGCAAATGAAATTTTCTGGAGGTGGCAGCAAATGGTAGGCCACGAGTGGCACAATGAAAGGTGGGGAGGTGGGTGGCAATTCAGTCCCTGGTAAATTGGGGGGAGGCAGATGGAGAAAATGCAGCAGATTTGTGGCATCAGGTGGGTGGCAGTCAGAATAGGGGGTTGAGGCAGTTAGTTAGAACCCTGTTCATTTCTAAAGTTTTGGGGGAGGCTTCATGGCGTTTAAAATCTGAGCAAAAGTCTTTGTGTTTTTTCCCCACTGACCTCCTGGGGTTTTGACAAGCCCCCGGAAAATATAACCTAGTAACCAATCAAAAACCCTTTTGGGTTGCGGTCAAAAAAACCGGGGCCCAGATGACCCCGGCAGTTTGGCCTCCCCAAGTCCCCCCTTCTGCGATGCCCCCTTACTGTGTTTCGACAGTCCCTGCTCCGGGAATGTTTTGCACGCCCCTCGAGTGAAGACCCGGCCACCTTCTCTGTCTGACATACTGTTGATAAACAAATTTCAGCTTCTGTTTAAAAAAGTTACTGTATTAAAAATACACACCCGTATTTAACCCCAAAGTAAATACTAACGGGATGGGGATTCCAGAATCTAAAAATTCCCAAATAACAGCACAGGTGAAATTTAAATGATGGCGGACAAAAAAACAACTATTTTTTTCGACGTGCAATACTAATGGGGATTGAGTGGTTTACCGAATTTAAAATTCCCTAAAATAGCAAGGTGAAATTTAAATGATGGGGACAAAAAAAAATTTGTATTTGATGACTGCAACACTAACAGGATTAAGTGGTTTCCCCGGGGATCCGAAATTCCCTAAAATAGCACGGGGGAAATTTAAATGATGGGGACAAAAAAAAAACTTTGGGCACATTTGAAGGGGCTTTAAACCCCTGTTTTCTGGGTCATGCCCTCCCAGCCCGAATCCCGCTGTGGACCCAGTTCGCCACTTTCGGCTGGGGTCCGATGAAGGGGCGGGCAGGGGCGGGCAGGGGTGCGGTGGGGCCCGGGGGTTAGGGTTCTGGGGGGGGCGCGGCACGCTCGATAGTCCGGGGCAGAAAACAATCGCGGCTGCCAAATCGGGGGCCCGCTCGCCCCCCCACAGGCAGACCGGGTTTTTTTTTTTGGTCTAAATCCTTTCCGGGGCCCGGTGGGAAGTGAAGCAGGATCCGAACATGCGGGGAAGCGGATCGAAATCGGAAAAAAGTCTGGCGCTCCGCTCCACAAGCAGATTTGGGTCAAATGCTGGGGCGGGGCGCGTGAAGCAAGAAGGGAAATGCGAGGAACAATCGAAGATCGCGACGAAATCTGGGCCTCCCTCCTGCACAGGAGTATGAATAGGAAAAAATCGCCTTTATAAAGGCGGAAAAACGGTAAAGAGAGCTGCACGTAAAAAAATACATTAAATAAAAAAAAACATCATTTTTCCCAAAATTAAAATGGCGCAATATCAACAATATGATATTGCAAATTGCCGGGAAAGACAGTAATTTCAAAATCAAAAAACCTATTTCATTGGTCGGCAAAAACCGGCCATCGAATCAGAGCGACAGTAAACCCATTAAAAAGCTAGGGGGGGGAAGAATTGAACAATCAAAATCCCCGGGGGGTTTTTTTTCAAAATACAGTAAAAATCGAAAAGAGTGATTGGCTGAGTAGCGGGGTCCTGGCTAGCTCAGCCAATCAAATAGGACCCAAAAAACCCCTTCAGCTAGGGAGAAGTGTGACCAATCAAAATCCAGGGGGGGGAAAAATTCAAAAAACAGTAAAATGCTGAAAAAAAGTGATTGGCTGAGAAAAAGGGGGTTGGCTATCTCACCAATCAGAATAGGAGCGACAAAGTCCCATTTAGGTAGGAAAGTTTAGAAAAATCAATTCAGCGACAAAGTCCCATTTCCCTTGGGGAAGTTTCACCAAATCAAAACCAGGGGGGGATAATTAAAAAATACAAAAAATGCTGAAAAGAGTGATTGGCTGGCAGGGGGGTCTCGGCTAGCTCAGCCAATCAGAGCGGGGCACTTCCCCCATTATATTTAGGGAGAGATGAGCGCACTAAAATCCGGGCTCAGCGCCGCGGGGCTGAAGTATTAATCAAAAAATTTATTTTTATACAGTGTAAAACATTCTCAGATAAAGCCCAGAAATTCTTGAAAAAAATGCTTTTAAAAACCCGAACAACCCTTTCGTCCCGGACGGCGTACATAGGGAATTGCCATAGAGAGAATTTCCCGGGAAAAGACAGAAATTCAAATTTGTAAAATTTTGTTTAAGTATTCTCTTTGGGTGTTTTTTAAAACCCCCAAATCAGAATAGGAGCGACAATGTCCCTTTTATATCCTATGGAGGGTTGACCAATCAATAGGAGCGCAGGGGCCCCATTCTATCCTGTGAAGAAAAATGGCCCATCATTTTCAAAGGGGGGGACAGTTCAAAATACATTAAAAAGGCAAAACGAGCTGATTGGTTGAAGCGGGGGGCTGTCCGCTTAGCCAATCAGGGGCGAGCTGCTTTTCAAAGATCTAGGGGACCAAAATTTTAAAAAAGAGGCCCCGAAATTTTGGGCCCCTGGGGGAGCGAGGGGACGCCCCTATATTTTTCTAATGAAATTTGGGGTTAAAAAAAGGGACATCTAAAAATCAAATTAAAACCTCAAAATTTGGGCGATGTGTATTAAAAGGGAAAAACTAATTGGGGGCTAACGAAATAAAGATTTTAAATCAAGAAAATCTTGCTTATTTCTTTATTTCGCGCCCCCTATATTGACCCTTGGGCTAACGAAAATAAAAAAATTTAAAAACATGATTTTAGGCTTTTTTTTTTTTTTTTTTTAGCCACTTTTTGTTTCATTGTATATACACATCGGAAATTCTATAGGTTAAAATTTTTGATTTCACCCAAATTTTGAATTACTGTCTTTCCGGAAAATTTTCAGGGCAATTCCCTATTGGGCCCGGTCCCCGGCGACAAAAACGCGTTGTTGGGTTTTTTAATTTTTATTTTTCAAGAAGGGGTTCTGGTCTTTATTGAGAATGTTTTACACTGTATAAAAATAATTGTTGATTAAATTCATGGCGCGGCGCGAGCCCGAGTTTTGGTGCGCTCATCTCACTAGTAAATGGGAGAAGTAGCTCCGCTCTGATTGGCGAGCTAGCCGAGACCCCGCTAGCTCACCCAAATCAGCTTTTTTGAAATTTTACTGTATTTTGAATTACCCCCGCCCTGGATTTGATTGGTGTAAACTTCCCCAAACCCTAGAATGGGACTTTGTCGCTCGTATTTGATTGGTCTAAAATTCTCCATAGCCTTTGAATGGGACTTTGTCGCTCCTATTTGATTGGCTAGATAAACTCCCGTTATCTCCCCAATCAGCTGTTTTTAGCATTTTTACTGTATTTTGAACGTCCCCCGTGGATTCTGTTTGGTCAATCCTCCCCATAGTTTTAAATAGTTCAGTGTCGTCCATTCTGATTGGCGGTTTCTGGCGCCCCAATGAGAATAGGTTTCAAAATTTTGAATTACTGTATTTCCCGGCCTTTTCCCAATATCCTAATTTTTGAATTGGGATATTGGAAAGTGATTTTTTTTTTATGTATTTTTTTTTTTTGGTTTCAGTTTTTCCTGGAATGTTGAAGCCTTTAAAAAGGGCGTTTTTTGGATTTTACTCCGCACCGCTTTTTAATGATTTCCGCCGCTCCACCCTTTTGAATGGGAAAGATTTTCGGCGCCCCCCGCACTGCGCCCATGTCCCCCGCACTGCGCCCATGTCCCCGCACTGTCCCCACACCACGGCGATGTGCAGGGTTTTTTTCCCCCCGAAAGTACGAGTGCATTCCTAAGAGGCGAATCTTCGGCGAGCCCCGCACCCCCCCAATTCCCTGCCTGTCCCCACCATGGCGGGGCCCGGGGCGGATTTTCCCCGCATGATGAGCACTACCTCCGGCAGACAATCTCGACGCAGCGCCGCACTTCCCCTAACACATGGCGATCGCAGGGGACTTTTCATTTTTGTTGAGCGCGGCCCCGTCCCCGACATAAAACAGGGCGTTTCCCCCGGGGAAACTGGGGAAAAAGGTGCTCGCCGGGGGGTTTCATACATGTCGCCCTTTGTATTTCATTCCAATAAAACCCTCAGGATTGAGTGGATTCCCAGAATCTGAAATTTCCCCAAATAATGCACATATAAATTTTTAAATAGGGGGACAAAAATATCTTATTTGACTCCATTGCAATACAACAGGATTTAGTGATTCTTGAATATGAAATTCCCTCATAATACAACAGGTAAAATTAAATGTTATGGGGAGAAATTTTTACCCCCCCCTTTGGAACCCGGGAAAAAATACTTCACAAACTAAAAAAAATGAAAAGCGGGTGGCATTAAATTTGGCAACAAAACCCCCGTCTCTGAAAAAAGCAGCTTCTTTCGGGATGACCTGTATAAGCAAAGGGATCAAGAAGCGGGGTGAGAAGAAAAAATTAGGGGTTTTTTTCCCCAAGCTGATAAACCCAATTGGGCTTTATAATAAAAAAATTGTTGCAGCAGCTTTTGCAGCAGAGACGCTGTTATGCCAAAGACACAACGAGAGGAATGTGAGAACACGGGTGCGTCCTTACTTATAGTGCTGTGACGTCAAGAAGCCGCCGGTCTTGATTGGCTTCATGTCTGCACATGTCATTGAGGCCCCCCTTTCTTCCCCCCAATTTCTCTTCCCATGAACCCATGTGCTTGGGGCTTTTTTAGCAATAAAAACCGCTTTGTTCCCGCGAAACACCGTAATCTTTGGCTTCGGGGAAACCGAAAATTTTCCCCAAAATTTCAACGAATTCCCTTTTAGAATCAAATACCCCTTCTGGTTTTGTGCCTAGTTTGGGGGTTTAAAAATTAAAATGGTTAAAATTTTAATAATTTGGGGTACACGCCCCCCGAAGCCCCAAATCTTTTGGGGCATTACAAAGTATCGGTGGCGCTTATCTGCCAAAGTTTGGAGAGTGAAGTTCTATGTTTTCGGATGTGGGAGTGGATCCCCTGGACCACCACAAGGTGATGTAAGCCCGGCAGGGGAAAAGGGGTCTAAGTGGGCCGGTTTTCCCAGACCCGCCCAAAGCGGGATGGACTTTCGCGGCGGATTGCTACCCAAAAGGTCGCACCCCCGCGTATTGCTTGCGGTGGCACCGAGGGGTTGCGTGGTCAAAATCGTGAGCAGGCTCGTAGTGGGGGCAGGAGAAGGTCAGGGCAGGGGGCAAAGGTTCGTGGTCAAAAGGGACGGGGAGAGGGACGGTACACGTAACGGAACAAGAACTTAGGAACGCTTCCTCCCAGGCACAAAGGACTTCGATTCGGGAAGGTGCTGGGGAAGAGGCAGGGGGAAAATAGGGACCGTCCCGGGGAAAACCAATCACCGGCGCACTGTCCCTTTAAATTTCCCGGCATGCCGCGCGCGCGCACTAGAGGGGGCGCCGCGCACCCGCGGGAGCAGGGGCGCGCCCAGGAGGGACCAGGGGCGGGACGGGTAAGTGACCCGTGACAACCCCGGGGGGTCCCCGGCCCGGGCAAACGGGCCCCCGGCACCGGCCGCGCGGGGGTGCTGCGGGTTGCGGGTGTGTGCGACCCGACCAGGGGCGCAGGGGCACCCGCAACCATACATTAAGAACAGGATACTACAGCTTTTCGATGCCAATAACTGCACAGCCCCCGTTTTTACATATCGCCCTTATGTTTCCCACCCTTCCCTTTTGGAAGCCCACAATGTTAATGGGGTTTTGGGCTGGAAGCAGCTTCCAGTTCAGCTCTTACCCTATTTTCTTTAGCATGGCAGTTTCCAAAGGGAGAGGATCATGTTCTACTTCGGTATGTTACAGTAAGGGATGAGCGATTAGAATCGACAAAGTTGAAATCGCCTTTTTTAGTTATTAAAATTTTGGTGGCAATTGCAGATAATCTATTACTATCGCCATTTTCGGCGTTTTGTCTTTTGGTGGGCAGCAAATCCCTTAGGGCAAAGGGGCATGATTGGGGGTGTACGTCATGACTGGATGTGTATGGTTGTCGGTGGATGGGAAAAAAACATGACCTGTTTTGCAGAAACAGCGTTTTCCCGTTTATATTAGTCTTTAGTGTCTAAACTTAGGCAGGGGATTGCTGCGTGTTCTCAATACAGCTCAGTCAGAGCACATTTTCTTTATTCTACAACAATATGCTTTTAGCTGTGAACATTAAAATTTTTTTTAGGTGATTTTTTTTTTTTTTTGGGAATTTCAGTTATTTAGTTAACGGACTTTTTTAAAAAAGTCTAGCGTGTCCCTTGGGGGGGGGGGCGGGGGAAAGGGCGAAGGGTTGGAAAAAAAAAGGGGGGTGTAATTAGCAGCCCAACTTGTTTGAACCCTTTTTTTTTCCAATTTTTTGGGCCCGCCACCCCGAACCGAGGTGAAATTGTACCCTTTAATTTTGTGTTCCCCTTTTTTTTTAATAGACCGTTGTCTTTAATTTGGATCAGAAAATTTCTAGAAATGTTGGTATATTTCATTGGTGCAAAAACCCTTTTTTTAGTATAATTTTAAATAGCTGATTCAAAATTTGGGCGGCCCAGTTTTGTTTAAAGACCAATTGTACTTAAATTGGAAACAGAAAAAATTTTTGTAATGTTGGGGTTTTTTTCATTGGGGGCAAAAAAAAAAGATTGTTTCATTTAACTTTTTTAAAAAGCTGTATAGCATGTGGTCGGGCCCCGTTTTATCAAATAACCAATTGTATACAATTTTGATAGAAAAAATTTTCTAATAACTGTTTCATTTTCATTGTGCAAAAAACCCAATTTTTCATCCGTGTAAATTTTTAAATAGTTATATTGCGTTTGGGGATCTCATTTGGGGCAGATAGCGAATTGTATGATATTTTGTTGAAAACTATCAATTCCCATCCTATGGGCAGTTTTAAATCCCTGGGGTGAGGAAAAAAAAAATGTTGATTTTTTCATACGGTTCTTCCACCAGACGGCATTACACGGTATTCGCTAGAAACATTTGTTTCTTTAAACCTAGTTGGGTGTAGGGGAAATTTAAAGGGGTTTTGAATAGCTGTGATTTCCCCTCTTTAATAAGAGGGTTCAAAAGTTCCCTCTTCTTAAATTTTATCTTCTGAAAGGACAAAATGCAGGTGGGTTAGGACATGGAAAGGTAGAGGAATGTCCCTTTTCCCGGTGGCGCAACAGCAAGCCAGTGGTCCGGGTTTCAGACTGTCAGGCCCTCATGTTGGGTCGGTGCCCCGTGAATTCAGTAAAGAAAACGCAAAAATTGTTTTTGGGTTAAAAGTAAACTGCATCCAGTCTTACCTCCTTGTTCCCCCGTACGGCCACTCCGGGGCCCGTTGGTGAACTCGAAACCCCCTTTTTTAGCCTCACCCGCCTTTATCATAATTTCCTTTAAAACCCCCTTGACAGTAAATGCAGGATTTTCAGACAGGCCTCGTTTTACCCACTGGGACATCTGTTTCGTTTGCTTTACATTCTAATGTCACGGGGAACAAAGTCACCAGTAAAGGGGAAGTAGTCTAGCACAGCGTATTGAAAAAAGGGTTGTTTTAATATAGTTTTTTTTTTATTGCAAAAAATTTTTTGTGTGGCCATAAAGGGACCCGTGCGGGGGTTTTAAAGGGGCGTTTCGATGCAGGACAGGAAATCAAGCCCGTTCAAAATAAAAGGTGGTTCAAAGACTCCGTTTTCCGGCACTTTTAAACGTGGGTCAGAAGTTTAATGGTCATACTGCGCCCCGGGCAGGTTTAGTCAATTCCATTTTAACTAAAAAGGTGGTTCAAAGCTCCTTTTTCCATCCTTTTTATCTGTGGTTAGAAGGGTTTAAGGGGGTTTTTTGACTCTGTTGTAATTTTGTTGCCAAATTAGACGTATCCAGTTTACTGTTGTGGAGTTAATTTCAGCTTTCCACCCGTTTGGTGTAAAATGAAAGGGGTTGTTTCCCCTCAATAGATTTAATGGGCATCGGGGATAATCTGTTATCGTTATCGGAATTGTCTGATAATTGCCCAATTGACTTCGAATCGTAAAGATAGTTGACAAATCGCTATCACTAGTTTCAGTACATTTGGGGGATCAATGTTGACACCATTGAATTAAATAATTTATTTAGTTCACAACCATGGGGCATGGTTTCAGTAATCCTTGTCCTTAGTCTGCTTTTCTTCAGCAACCTGTTTGCGGGCTTTCTTGTACATCGTCTTCTGAAATATGAATTTGAAATTTGAAAAAATTATCTCTGGATACGAATGGCAACGATGCAAATTCTTGTTCGACCTGGCGAGGGTATTTTGAGTGGGAACTGCGAAGGCAGCAGGGATATGCCGCGTTTGCTTAACAGCTCTACGGATTGGAACCAGTTGAAGGAATGTTCTACCAGATGATTATAAAAAGATCTGTTCATTTGCTGCATAGCATGATTGTAAAATGTATAAATACAATGACAGTTGAAAATAAGTAAAAAGTAAAAATACTGTATCAAGCCTATGTTTGTTTGACACTTAATGGGGCTATAAAAGAGAGGATACCCCAACTAAAGACTTGGTGGAGGTGGGGTTAAAAGATTTAAAAGGCTAGAATTTTGATTTAGAGCAAAGTGTCATATTTTGCATCAAAGTGTCATATCTTCAGTGTTGTCCCATGAAAAGATATATTATAAAATATTTGGTGGCTGTACTCAAGTTTGTGACATACTGTGCATAAGGATTTTTATGAGGAGTTGACCAATTCACATGGAATTTTTCATTAAAATTTGCCATATGAACTTACCCTTAAGGCCTGTATTTTTTAAGTAAAAATCAGGAGTGGAAACTGTTCAGAGAAAATATATAATGGAAACATCTGCCACTTTTGAGTGTTTTGGATCCACTCCTGGTTTTAGCTTGCAAATTCTGATGCAATATACTGACTAAAACACTGCCACATAAACCAAATCTAAAGCTGTTTCGTGACATACATATTGGCACTCGAGATGGGCGAATCGATTCTAACGAAGTGGAATTCGTTTAGAATTTTAGGGAAAACTTTGTTTTTGAACGAACGAAGTTTGGGGTGATTCGCGGGAACGAAGCGTGTTTTTAATTTATAAAAAGGCCCCGAGCCATGGGGTTACATGGGGCAAAGAAGTCTGGGAGGGAAAAAAGGGGGACCCTAATGACTTTTTGGAGAATGAAACCAATCAGAGACGGTGGGATTCTCTGATTTTCCCCCATCTATAATTGGAGCGACGCTGGCAGTTCACATTCCTTCTCTGTGCCGTGTTGTAGCTGCTGCAGTAGCTGAGATCTCAACAAAAAATAAATTTTAACAGCTTTTTTTGGGGGATGTCAGTTGTCTCAGAAATTTTTCTTTAGTTTTTTTGATTTTGGGGCTATTGGAATTTAAGTCCGTGTGCGTCCAGTTAGTGATTACATTTTTTAAAGCTATCTTGTCAGTTTTGGGGCACATTGATATCCAAGGGTTATCTAAGCCGTTCCTGTTTTATTCAGTGAAAAAAAAAAACTTTTTAAAATCCCCAAAACAGTTAATTTTTGGCTGCCATTTTTTTTGTGCAAATTTATATCCCAAAGGGTAATTAAGGGTTTGTGCTATTGTAGTCAGTAAAAGAAAAGGTTTTTTAAAGCCAAAGAAGAAAATTTTTCCTGGTGATTCCCTTTTGCATAATTTAACCAAGGTTAATTAAGGGTTGTTTTTGCTTTTTTTCAGTAAAATTTTTACGCCCTTTTAACAGCCAAAAAACCATTAATTTTTTGGGAGCCCCCCCTTTTTTTGCGCAATTTATATTCAAGGGGTTTAATAAGGTGTTTGTGATTGATCAGTAAAATAAAAGTGTTTTTCAACGCCAAAAGAAAAATTTCTTGTACCCTAATTTTTATCCGAAAGGGTTAAATTTAAAGGGGTTTTGCTTTCGTAGTCGTAAAATAAAGTTTTTTTTTCAAAGCCCCCAAAACGAAATTTTTTCCCATTGATTCCTGTAGCATAAATTTTTTTCCAAATTAATTAAGCATGCTTTTGCTTTTTTTTTCATAAAACAAACGGCTTTTAACACCCAAAACCATTAATTTTTGCAGCTCATTTTTTTGCGCCCCTTTATATCCAAGGGTTAAACCCCAAGTTGTTAGTGGGTTCCCTTTTGGGGTCAAAAAACGGGGTGTGTATTTTTTTATTTACGATATCTTTATTAAAAAGGTCTGTAAATTTTTTAACAAAAAAGTAGTAGACAAAGGTGGCGGGTCTTCACATGGAATGGCAGTGGGACAAACATTCCCTGGAGCAGGCACAGTAAGGGGGCATTAAGTGGGGTGACTCTGAGGCCAGAATTGCCCGGGGTCATGTATCGGCCGGGGTTGACCACAACAAAAGGGGTTTTTAATTGGTTGACTGGGCATCCCTTTTCCCTGACATCTGAAAAACCCCGCCAAAAGTGGGGGAACGTGACACAACCCTTAGTTGGATGGCCCGGGGAAAGGGTCAGCGGCCTCACCGTCCTCAACCTGCCTCCCTTTTTTTCCCCTCCAGTTCCCTCAGCCGAGATCTACTATTTTGGGCTGGGGTCAATGCCTATGCACGAGGGTGAACAATTTTAGGAGGGCAGTCAGCAGCTCTTTGGAGCGAAGAAAGGGGAAATACCCAGCTTTTTGCATTAGGCGGCAAGTATAGATGTGGGGGTGGGAAGAGAGGGCATGTTGTGAGGGGTCAGCCCTGCAACCAAGACAGTTGAGGAGGACAGCAGTGAAGATCCAACAATAATCGATGATGATGTAGCCGACCGCATTTGGGAGCCGGGTGAAGCAAGGGCTTCATCATCGTCAGGAGAAGAGGGTGTCAGTTTACGGGTTAGGCAGCGGCGCAGCCAGCTAGTGGGTAGTGTGGCAATGAGTCAGCAAGGTAGCAGCAGTGCGAGGTCGGGAGCCAAGCGGCCACGGGGTAGAAAACCCGCTTTGCAGATCCAAGAAAGTAGCGGCACAGGGGCTCAGCGAGGCAGCGGCGGTAGTTGTCACTCAGTGCGGGAGCGTTGGCGGTAAAATCAAAATACTCGGCGGTGTGGCAGTTCTTTGCTAAGACACCGGAGGAGCCCCAATAGGGGTATATGTGGGGAGAAAGTGAAGCAGGGCCAGGGAGCAAAAAGGGGGCACCACGGCCCTGCGTAAACACATCCAGCGAACACCCGGTGGCCTGGAGAAACGTGGCCAATGGGGGGATCCATCCTCCCGCCCAGAGCCCCCCAGTCCGCATACCATTGCAGCCATCAACTCCACCACCCTCAGAAGGGAAGTTTTTTCTTTGCCAATCTCCCCCGGTCCAATGCTCCTGCCCCTCACTAAATGGTGCCAACATCCCGTTTAACAAGGCATTGCAAGAGACAACGTAGTGTCCAACCATTCAAAGGGTTCAAAGCCGTCCCCCCTTTTTTCCAAATGGGGAAGCCCCCGTTCAGGAAACTAAGGGCTTTGGACCCGGGTGGACTGTTTTTTTTTGGATAAACATGCCCAAATGTTTATCTTGATTCCATTTTAAAAGAAGCAATTTGATGTGACCCCAAATGAATTTTTTTGGGTGACTATTTGGCTGTCACCACCCAGGCAAATCAGCATGCAGCGGGCCATCTGCACAAGTGACTCTGAGGGACTTCCTGCTTCCATCTCCACTGTATACTGCCACGGTTTTTCTCCACTGTCATTTCCCATCTCCCTTACCTCCCCCGGATGACCCTGCTCCCCTCTCCTGTCACCTGGTAAAAAACCACCATTTCATCAAAATTTCTTTTTTCTTCATGTGTCATCCTCCCTTCTCCAGTTTAGCCCCCACCGGACCATGTGGCCATGAGAGTGTCACCACGTCTCCCGTTCCCCTTACCAGAAATTTTTCGCATCTGTTCCAGGGCATAAGGTGGAATGACGTTGTTCATCCCAAATCCTGGCGACTGACAAATAAAGTGGCCCCCTCAAAAAGCTTGAGCAAACAGCAGGTGTCAAATAGTGTACTGGGTGACATCAAATTTCACATGGGTATTCATGTCCATTGGAATCAAAAAATCTTTCTCTGTTCTAGATTTTTTTTCTTTTTTGCTTGTTTTTTTCTCTCGTTTTTCTCTGTTCATATTTTATCTGTTCTTTTCAGCTCCAGGATGTGTTGCTTGGCGTCGTATGAATGGCTGAAGTGCATGCACAAAGTCTTTTTCCATGGCCAATTTTAGAATTCTTGCAAGATGTGTGGAAGACACGAAGAACTGTTGGACAACAGATTTAAACATGTCCCAGCAGGGCGCATGGCTTCAGCCTTCCTCGGCAACAGCGCGGACACCATGTTCTTGACTTTCCATTGTCTAGTCACCAATGGTTCCGTAATTTCAGTTGTCGCAAGGTGGAGAAGAAAGCCAAGAATCAATTTGGCTTTCAGATGCGGAGCAGTTCCTCCCCTGTGTGACATTGTCCCCAGTGCAAACCAGCGTGTCGAACTGAATAGACACAGGCCCGTGCCATAACAAGTGTATTGCCTGGAGAGCACTAATACCTGACGGCTGCAGGGGAGGCTGAGGTGGGGGGAGAAGGAAGAGGCAGACATTGGCCCAAGATCAGCAGGTTGACAACGTGGTGGAGAAAGTGGTGTCTCCTGTCCAAGTTGCTGTTGTGGCTGGGCAGGAAGCACTCACCCAGTGGGCCGTAAAGGACATGTACTGTCGCTGACTGTAGTTACAGATGCACATGTGCACGCTGCCGTGCACTTTGGAAGACACTGACAGGCTCATGGATTGGCCCACCTTCTCTTCTACATATTTGTGCAGGACTGGTACTGCCTTTTTTGAAAAGATATGACGGCTTGGGAATCTCCACCGCACGCTCTTCACTAGCCCATCACCACTTGAAAAAGTAAATGACTTGCAGTACCACTAACTAGGACAGGAGCACGTCAGCTTCTGGCTTAGTGATGGCTGGTGGCTTACTGCTATCTCTTCTCCTGGCAAAGTCATGCTCGGGAAAATCGACTTGTAGAGACACCATAAGTGGTGAGGAGCAAGATCATCTGGACCGGTAGATGACCGGCAGAGGTGGTGGAGCCTTGACTGCCTGCAATTGGATGGATGCCACTGAGTGCTGCTGCTGTTACTGTGGCAGGATGGACCACCACATGACATGTTTCTCCTAGGCCACTGGATGGTGATGTTGCATATGTTGACGCAGGACCGTGGTGTCAACATTAGTTCCCTGACCACGTTTCACGTTCTGCCTACAGATTCTACATATACTATACCTATGTTCACCTCCTCCAGTGTCTTTGCAAACAACTGCCACACCGCCGAATAGGTGATTTTACCACCAACACTCTGCATTGACTGACTGCTACCGCTGCTGCCTCTGTAAGCCCCTGCACTGCTACTTTCTGGGCCGTAAGGGACCTGCGAAGTGGGTAGTCTACCCCGTGGCCATTTGGCTCTCGACCTCGCATTGCTGCCACCCTGCTGACTCCCCACCACATTACTGACTTGCTGGCTACGCCATTGCCTGACGAACAAGCTGCAGCTCTCTTCTCCCAACAATGATAATGATGCCCTTGTTTCACCTGGCTCCCAAGTGCGATCGGCTAACACTCATCACGATTAGAGTATTTGCATCCGTCACTGCTGAGCTGTCCTCCTCAAACGTCCTCATTGTACAGAGACTGACCACTCGCAACATAACCTCCCATACCACTCTCCTCATCAGTACTGCCCGCCTACTTGCAAGAAGCAGTGGGATGGTCTGGCCCCACCTCTCCAGCCAACTAGCTGCTGATTGCGTCCACACATAGCTTCGTCCCCACTGTATAGTGGCGCAGAACCCAGTCCACATAGTAGCTCTCTGGTTGTGGGAACCGAACAGAACAGAAGTGGGTTGAGGACAGGTGAGGGTTCCTGACCTACTCCCGGGCCATACCAACTAACGGTTGTGTCTGACGAACCCACTGACTCTTTGCTGGGGTTGTCAGATGTCATCCTTGGTAGAAAGTAATGACCTATCAAACCACGCCCCCAGTTCAATGAAACCGTTTATGTCTTGGTGGTTCAACACACAGCTGCTAGACGATACCGGTATCTCTGGCCTCACCGAGTCACCCCTGCTGCGACGTCCCCTTACCGTTTTGTGACCTGTGGCTGCTCCAGGAACATTTTTGCCACTGCCCCTCCCATATGAAGAGCCTGCCACCTCTGTGTCTGACATACTGTTTGATCAAAAATTTACAATAAAACAAACTCTGTTTAATGAAGATGTGTTTATATGACAAATACACAAGCTGTATTTCGAAGGTTTTTCTTAGACAAATAAGCTATTTGACAAAATTACTGCTGACACCTTCTCCACTCTTTCAGGGAAGGTGGGGGGGTGGGGCTTTACATGTATTGGCGTTTAACAGAACAGTTTCTGTCATAATCAGTGGAATCATCAGATGTCGGTGAAAAAGGAGTTCGCTCTTTGAGACGCTATGGTGAATCTTGCCCACAACTCTGTTCTTTCTAGCTTCGCCCGCTGACATTACCTGTCAGCTGCGTTCCCACTTCATTTATTTTCTTCAAGTTTGGCCCCTGTAACGCCCAAAAGTGAAGTGTAAATTGATTTTAGTATCGGCACCTGTCATCTGCGTGTTATACTAAAACACAACATTGTTTCAATACCAAACCGCGCACCCTATGCATATTTCAGCATGTTCTACAACACCGTACAGGATCCCTGCAGCATGGAAATAGCTGTTTTTAACACGATTCGTTGCAAGTAAATTTGGGTTGAAATAAATTTTTGGGAAAAATTCTGCTTTTTTTTGAGAATTTTGCTCATCTCCAATAATTATCAAACTGTATCAAATTAAGTTATTTTACATTTAATTAAAAAGTTATCATAAAATTTATATAAAAATAGATAATATCCCAAAATATAAAACTATCTCCTAAAAAAAGGATTTAAAATTAATAGAACCTAAAACTAATTTTAGATTAAATAACCCACTGATGTTGTTGTTCAGATTTTTTAATTTTTCATTTTCACTACATTAAATTTGAAACTTATTTTTGTTGCTGGTATCATTTTGGGATAGATCCAACTTTTTGATCACTTTTTATTCCAATTTTTAGGGGACATGAAATAAGTGATGTGAATACAGCAATGTTCTGCAGTTTATTATAACAGCGATCCATAGATCACTTAATAAAGTCCCTTATGGGAAGAAAAAAAAATAAGTCAATATTAAAAAAGGTAATTAAAAAAATGTAAACACACAAAGTACATAAAGTAAAAACATGCACATCACTTTTTTCCTTTTACAAATATCAATCACCCCAAAAAAGATAAAAAATAAAGTACACATATTTGGTATCACCACGTGTGTAATAAGCTAGCCCATAAATCTGTCATGTTTTTTTAACCAATACAATGAACACCATAATAAAACAATGACATAATTGAGATTTTTCTTTATCCTATATCACATGAAGTGGTACCAATGAAAACATCACTTTGACCCACAAAAACACTTACAGAGTTCCAAATGTGAAAAAATAATCAGAAATAAAAAAAAACAATATAAATTGTATATCATTGTAATCACATAGACCCATGGAGTAAAATTAATATGTCATGTATACTGCGTGGTGAGCGCTGTAAAAAAAAAAAAAAAAAAACAAAAACAACACAAGGATTGCGGTATTTTGTTCATCCTGCCTACCAAAAGCAATCAATGAATGTATCATATGAATTCCAAGATGGTACCAATGATAAAGTCAACTCATTCTACAAACAAATAAACCCATAATCAGTTCCTTATACAGAAACATGAAAAAAAAAGTATGGCTGTCAGAGTATGAAGACATAAAAATGTATTTTTTTGTAATTTTGGTGTAAGTAAAATAACCATAAAAAAACTTTTACACAAATTGATAAGGAGTGGTCTCATAGCGACTGACCTGCATATTACAGTTTATCCAGTCATATGCTGTTTTACAGTTTACCCATATGCAAATCTGTAAAATGAAAAAAAAAAGAAAAAAACGAATGCAGAAATGCTGTATTTTTTTTTTTTTACGGCTCAGTGCTAAAAAACTGTGAAACACCTGTGGGATCAAAATGTACAATACACCCTTAGAGGAAGTCCTTGTGGGATGTGGAATCCAATATGGGTTTACTTCTGGAAGGTTTCACCTGTTCTGCTACTTTAGGGGCTTTGCAAATGCGACATTCTGGTCACCCACGCAAAATATGTTTTCCAAAAGCCAAATCGTGGCTCCCGTCCTTCGTAGGCTTGTCCCATGCGCCCAAACAGCAGTTTACACTTGCATATAGGGTACTGCCATAGCAGTAAAAGCTAAAACTACATATTGTTGGAAAAAAAATAACATTACATTTTTACAGCCTAATGCTAAAAAAAATTTGTAAAACACCTGTGGCTCACTACATCCCTGGATATATTCCTTAAGAGGGGTTCTGTTTTCTAAAATAAGTTTTTTTGAGTGGTGTTTTATTATGTTTCTTTTAGCATCTGAGGAGTGTCCATTAAACTGAAAATGGCGCTTCAAAAAAAAATCCTAAGAAAATGAAGCCTCAATAAACTACCAGTTAAGTGCAGCACTCCTATGCGGAGACTTGTGGTTGAGTCAAATAGCATACTAGGGCCACATATTTGAAAATGTTGAAAAATTTGCCAACATTGTGATATTTTTCAGATATAAACAAGAATTTTATGCACCAAAATGTATTCCTAATTTAAAGCATAATGTTTCACGAGAGAAAAATCTCATAGTAAAGGTATTAACAAGTTATTCCCACATAAATTGAAATGTCAGATTTTAAAACGGGGCTCGGTATTTTAGTACAAAACTGTCTGTATCCTGAGAAATTAATAGTGCTGGGGCTTGGTGTCAGCCAAAAGCATTTTTTGTCATCCCAAAGCTGACGCTTATTCCCCTTTATTAGTACTCCAGGGAGCTCCATATTGTGTTTTTTTTATTTTTTTTTATTGTTATTTATTGATAATAGAGAAAGTCTATGTGACGTTACGGCTTGATCCGCTCGGAAGTTTAAGCCACGGCCGATGGAACGGAATCAATAGTAGCCCCCGTTTTCACCAGAGCCCGCCGCAAAGCGGGATGTGACTTGCCTGCGGCGTGAGGCTACCCGGGTCGTTACCCCTAGACTAAACTTGCTTGCGTGGCGACCGGGGTAACAGCGAGGTACCAAATCGAATCAAAAGGCGTATCCGGGGACAGTCTAAGGTGCCAGGGCAGGCGCAGAATGAGTTTCGTGGTCAGAGAACGGACAGTACGGTCCAAGTTGTGCAGGCGGCAAACTAGGCAAGGACAGGAGATGTTGTTGGAACGGACTGTAACGATTAGTCGTATAAGCAATACAGACTGAAGGACACTCCAGACACTCACATGATGGCACAACCATTCAATCCAGGCAACAGTGCCGGTGGCGGATAAAACATTCTATAGGACCAGCGCCTCGGCAATAAAGCCAATTACGTACACTGGCCCTTAAATCTAGACCCAGCCGTCATGCCCTGCGTCTAGGGGCGCGCATTCGCACGATCCCCCGAGTGACGGACCAGGAGCAGTCCGTTCACCGGAAGCAGGCCAGGTAAGCAGCCGGCGTGGGGACCTAGGGTCTGGCCGCGGTGAACCGCGATGCTCCTCGCCATGACAGCGGTCCCTGGCAGCCAGGGAAACGCTGCAAGGGGCAGCGGCGAGCCCCGCGCCGGCCATGACAGTCTATTTATAAACTTTCAATAATAAATAATGAAAAAAAAAAAAAAAGATGTGGAGTCCTGTCATTTTTTATAACAAGCCAAGTTTAAACCAGAAGCTGCAGGCTAATACTATCAGCATGGATATTGGGCCTTTCCCACCATAAAAAAATACCAGCCTTGTGCTTTTGGTACTGGAGTAAAAGTGAGAGAGGGTTAAGGCATGTCCCTATGGCAGGTTTTTAAGCCTGTTTCGCAGACGCATTGACAGGTTTTTGGTTTTGAAAGCCATCTGTAAGCCAGCTGTCAAACTTCATCATGGACCTCTATGGAAAATTTGTGCAGCAGTCTCGCTGAACGTTTTTTTAGACCACCGCCGATCTGAAAAGTATTGAACATGTTAATTCTTCTGCCTGGTTTCTAGGCGAAACATGAACCTGTCAAGCGAAGAGATAACGGTTTCACTCCACAGAACATCGGAGAAAAGCTATCCACCTCGACTCTGCGGTAACACGGCCTCTAAAAGAGAGCACATACTGTCAGAAATACAATAATTCAAACCGATATTTGCTCTGGTGCCGGTAATTTGACCCCTTAGTTTCAGCCTTGGGGTGACAAAAAAAACACTGCTGGTTGACACCAAGCCCCAGCGCTAAAAATAGAGAGACCTCTATCAGACACCACTATTACTAACACTGAAAAAAATATTAAACAATAAATCAACACAGCACAAAAAAACTTTTTTTTAATTTAAACTATCTGACAGCATCCCTTGTTGAACACTTTATTAAAGAAATGGAGCCAATGTTGGTCCGACATGTTTCAACGGTCAGCTTAGTCCAAAAGTGAAACCTGTAAAATACAAAACACTAATCAGCGTTTGGCTGATGTATCTAAAGTGCATAGAGCAGCATGAATTCTAAATATGGCCCTACAGATCGGTTGGGCCAACAGTAAGGCCCCAACTAGGCAAGGGCCAGGGTATGTAAGCAGAAAAGGATCCAGGTAGGTTGTCAAGGCCCCAAGTAGGTAGGTAGAAAGGTAAGCACCCAGGTATTGAAACAGGGCCACTAGTAGTTAGGTATGGGCTTCAGGTAGGTGCTTGGACAGGCAATGCCTCAGATAGGTAGTCATGGCCCCAGGTAGGTAGATAGGTAAGGCCCTAGGCAGATAGGTAAGCAAGAAAGGCACCAGGTAGATAGGTAGGCTTCAGGTAGGTAGGTAAAGAAGAATGGGTGGATGGGGAGATGAACTAACATCTCTCCATTCCCCCAACAAACGGCATGCTGGCTTCTCCTAATGAAGCTCGGTGCAGGTATGCTTTGCACGTCCTGAGGATGCATAGACCCAGTGATCAAAGTCACAATGCTTAAACAGTTTTCTGTGCACATTTGAGGTACTGATTCTGCATCAAGTTTTCTAAGATGAGAAAATGTGATGTGTGAATTTTTTATCTCCGCCCTAAGAGCGATTATGCCTAGAAACTAGTCTTATGGAGCCCTAGGAACCAACACCACAAGTAGGCCCTAGGCCCCCCAAACTTACATTGTGTGTTAATATTTGTATAAGACCAGCAAATTGCAAGATCATTCCTTTTTTTTCCTTAACATTTTTTACTTCATTATTTTTTTTCCTTTCCTTGATTAAAAAGAATATATGCCATTAATTAAAATAATTTAATAGTATTTAAGATATGCTGCAAATCTGTGATTTATGCATCTGATACAACATAAAGAACCTGGATGAACATCCTCTAAGAGTGGTGATTTCATAATTGTGAGCCCAGATTGCAGAGCTATTAGAAAGATTAATTGCAGTTACATTTAGGCTAGTTCATGAGAAGCTAACTATACTACTGGCAGAGTAATAGAGCAAGTTTGAAAAAGAATGTCCACTAGAGACTGGCTTTCAAGTTAGTAGTGTCAGTTGCTATACCATATTTTGCCTAAAGCTTCAGGTGAAGTTTGTATTTTTCTACTCTCAGACAAGTCCTTTAAAATAATGTAATTAGCACATAACAATTGAGTAAACACATCGATCTTTTTTATACATCTTTAGAATAAACCCTTTTGCATTTATGATCAGTGTACACCTTAATCAAGAATAGTTGCAATGTTTCAAAATGTCATAGGTTCTTTGGAACAATATAAATGTAATATAGTGCAAGCCATTATGTTTACAGCCCACACTTGCCAAAATGTGTTTAGGATATTCACAAAGGTTTTCTATTTAGGTGGTGTATCTAAAACCAATGCATTTATGGGTTTCCAGGATTATGTTGACATTTTAGTGGATACAAATAAAATTGTCTAGTATTACACATACTATATCTATGCCATGCAATTCAATCCTAGAATATAATTTAGCAATAACAATATGGTATTTTTGTGCTACACAATCTTGAAACCTGTCCAATAAGTAATTATCATAATCACTACATTATGACCAGTATTAACAGCAAATACAATTTAGGCATACAAAGCAGTGGCAACAATGTACTTCAGAGGGTGGATATATGTTGCCTGCCAAGTTTTCTATATGCAAATCAGAACACTAAATGCAAACTACCTGACACTAGCTTTTCTTCATTATCATTATAACAATTCTAGTTGAAGGACAATCTGCAATTAACCATTCTAAAACACTGTTTACATATTTTCTCAATCCGGTTTCTTAATTTCTTCCCACTCACTTAAGGAAAATATCTTTTTCATTGTTTTATTTGTCATCTAAACTGAAATAGAGGTTGTTTATTTAGTACCACAATTCTAGTTCTAAACCTTTATAGTGAACGTCAAAACTAGCTTTTTGAAAATTAACATTTCTGGAATTATCTAATGCCAACAATCAATCCCACTTGGTAATACAGAATAGTAAATAAATGAGGAAACCAATAATGTGAGTAACTGAAATCTATCTATCTATTTATCTATCTATCTATCTATCTATCTATCTATCTATCTATCTATCTATCTATCTATCTATTTATCTATCTCTCAATATTTAACCAATTCCAAAGAGCATTCATTCTTTTTGTAAACTAGTATGGTCTTAAAGAAAACATTCAAACTAAAAATTAATTATTTGTCAGCCAACAAATGTTATGTGTCATATATTTTTTCTGTTTTTGACACTTTTTGTGCCATGCTTTACACTTATCCAAAGTGTCTACAAAAAGGGGTTTGGATTTGTTGAGAATGAGAATATGGGAGACATGTATGAAATAAAGCGCTTCAAAGTTGCGTCTCATTTTCAGTGTATAATGCGCCTGAATATATGAAAGTGGTTTCTGTTCCATTATAAATGGCATCTACGGTTCAACGCACCTTGCCTGTGTGTTTGGCGCATTATTGAACTTTTGCGCATTAGTAATGCACCAAACATGTGTAAAGGTTATAGATAGACTGGAAATAAAAGAAAAGTCTTTAGAACAGCATGTCAGTGAATAGAAACTATGGTACTGATTAGAGATGGGTGAATCGATCCTAACAAAGTGGAATTCGTTTAGAATTTCAGGAAAACTTCGGTTCTGCACGAAGCCGAAGTTTAGGGTGATTCGCGGGAACGAAGCGTCTTTTTTATTGGTAAAATGGCTGCGAGCACATGGCGTTACATGGGGCAGAGAACTCTGGGAGGAAGAAAGGAACACCTTCAATGACATGTGCATACATGAAGCCAATCAGCAACCGGCGGGCTTCTGTGATGTCACAGCTCTATAAATACGGACACCATCTTAAATCCTCCTACTTCTCACTGTCTGTCCTGGCATGAGCATCTAGCTGCTGCTGCTGCACTATGTTGAACAAATTATAAAACAAACTCGTTTTATCAGTGACTGGTGGGAAAGACCATTACAAGTGTGTGTCATTTACACACTTGTTACTCAAGCAGCGTTATTATCTATCTGCTGCTCGCACTATATTGACACTCATTATAAAAACAAACATCATTATCAGCGACTAGGGGGAAAACCATAACAACTGCGTGTCATTTGCACACTTGTTATTTAACCAGTGTTATTATTTTCTTGTAGTTTGTGGGGTATTCTCCCTAAAGTCCAGGGTGGGTGTACTTCTGTCCCATATATGCCTAATTTATATCTGGTTGTTCTGTAGTGTATTTAATACCAAAGGCTTAATTGAACCCCTTGATTGTGGGTTAATTTGCACTAAAATGTAGGGTGTCTTTTTTATTTTGTCCAATATATGCCTAATTTACATCTGTTTTTTTCTGTATGGTATTTCATACCAAAAGCTTAATTTAAGTTCTTGATTGTGTGGGAATTTGTACAAAAATACAGGGTGTCTTTACTTTTTTGTCCTCTATACGCCTAAATTACATCTGGTTTTTCTGTACGATATTTCATACACAAGGCTTAATATAAATTATTGATTGTGTGGTAATTTGGACAAAAATACAGGGTGTCTTTAATTTTTAGTCCTCTATATGCCTAAATTACATCTGTTTTTTTGTATGATATTTCAAAAACAAGGCATATTTTAGTTTCTGATTGTTCAGTAGTGTTGAGCGATTATTATCGACAAAGTTGAAATCGGCACTGTTTTTATGTTGATCGAAATTTTTAGATCATGCGATAATTTAGGTTAAAATCTGTGCATCATCTATTAAGATTGCGCCATTTTCGGCGCTTCCTGTCATTTTGGGGGCCAGCAAATCAGCTTACAGAATAGAGCAGGGTGAGATGTGTGTGCGACGTCATGACTGGGATGTGCATGGTTGCGATTGGCTGGAAAAATCACATGACCTCGTTTTACATAGAACAGCCCTTCCTGTTCATGATCAGTCTCTCTCAGCATCTCATAGCAGTAGGACGTGCACTCTGCCTGTGTCCAAACAGCTCAGCGAAATTATTCTATTTCTTCACAGAGAAAGTTCTACTGTTAGCTGTTATCCTTACAACTTAGTTAGATCAGAGATTGGAAGATTTTATGTAGTTAGGTAGAGAATTTTAAAGGAGCATCTACCGCTTGTAGTCACCACAGGTGAATTGAAAGGTGCCAAAAATACCTTTTATTATTCGAATACATTTCAGATACGTGTTTTTTTCACTTTGGCGCAGGCCAGCTTTGTTGATAGATCTACTTTGCAGTTAAATTTGAATACAGCAATTTTGTAGTCACCACAGGTGAATTGATAGGTGCCAAAAATACCTTTTATTATCCGAATACATTTCAGATACGTGTTTTTTTCACTTTGGCACACTACAGCTTTGTTCATAGAGGCACCTTGCACTTAAATGTGAATACAGCAATATTGTAGTCACCACAGGTGAATTGAAAGGTGCCAAAAAATACCTTTTATTATCCAAATACATTTCAGATATGTGTTTTTTCACGTTGGCGCAGGCCAGTTTTGTTGAGAGTTCTACTTGGTAGTTAAAAGTGAATCCAGCACGTTTGTTTTGATTTGAGGGATTTGAGAATAGCTGTGATTTGCTGTCTTTTAATAAGAGACACTCCAAAACTCTTCCATACCTTCTCAAATTTTTATATTTCTGAACATGGAGCGAAATTCAGGTGGTAAGCGAGCAAAGAAGGGGGTAGGACATGGAGGTAGAGGTACGAGAGAAGGTGCTCCTTCCAGTGCTGGCGACAACACGCATGCCAGCGGATCGTCAGTTGCAGGACCGTCAGGCCTGTCATCGCTGGGTCAGGGCCCTGTGAATCTCAGTAACGAACAGCGTCGCCAATCTGTCCTTCAGTGGTTAAAGCAACCTGCATCCAGCAGTCTTACCTCCTGGTCCTCCCAGTCACGGCCACAAATGTCGTCATCAGCATCATCAGCATCCGTCCAACATGAAGCAGCCCAAATATCAACTCGTGCACCCACCACTGTGGATAATCCATTTTGTGAAGACATCTTTTATGACAAAATGCGGTTGGGGTCAGAAAGCATGTTAAAAGATCAAGAGGCCAAAGAGGATGATTTTCTCTGCTCTGACGCCCAGTTACTGATGCCATCAGAGGAGGAGAAGGAAGCCTGTCAATCGGCAAAAATCCCGGGCGGTCGGCAACGCCTTGCAGTCCCTCTTGTTTGGAGCCCGCAGCTCCTGGATGCAGAATGTCAGGAAGACGAAGTAACCTATGTTGATGATGATGATGACGACATTGCGGATCCAACGTGGTCTTTTCAACAGAATTTGCTTGCGAGCGCTTCATCACTGGATGAGGAGGAAGACGATGGGGTAGTGTCAGTACGGGTTCCGCCTCAAAAAGGGAGAGGGCGGTCGCAGAAGTCCGCTGATATGCTTCCGCCAGCCACGGTCAGCGCAAACTCCGCTCCTCGCTTATCACCGTCAAAAAGGTCCAGGACCTCTCAAGCTCGGGCCTTCTTTGAGCAAGCCTCTGATTCACCTAGCGATGTCATATGCCGCCTTTGCCGTAAACGCATAAGTAGAGGCAAGAACCTTAGGTGGTTAACCACCACCAACATGTCTAGTCACATGCAGCGAATGCATGAGTTGAAATGGAGGCAACACTTGGCCAAAAAAGGCCAGACCGACGCCAGGCCTCCAACCACTGTCACACCCTCTGTCTCCGCCTCCTTCCCCCTCCCCCGCCACCACCAAGTGTTCCTCAGCTCCCCATGCTCCCCAAGTCATGATCAGGGATCAGCCTCCGCTTCAGCCTCCCCCGTCACCGAGTACCCCCCAAACCCCAAGCCCATCCTACCCCTTCCCCTTTCCCCCGTTTGACAACCTGCATGCCGTACAGCGGCCAGTCAAGACCAGCCTTCGTCTTCCGGTTTGGGGAGCTAAGAAAACTTTAAAACCAAAAACCCATCCCAAAGCCAAAAGCTAAATGTCGGCATTGCCAGGCTTTTGCCTTTTAAAATTTTTGCCTTTCTTCTGGTGATCACAGATGGGTTCCGCCCGTCATGGCCCTTGCCTGCCCCCAATACCAATGCCGGCGGCTTTTTTTTTGCCAAAAAGCCGTCCCTCCCCTGGCCAGCCATGTCATCTAAAATTTAAGCGCTTGTCTCATCTTGGCCGGAAAAGCCCATCTGACCACCACACAGGGATAAACACGGCCTGTGAAAATCACGGGGAGCTGGGTGGTGTCTCTGGGGGTGACGGTGGCTCCGGGCTCGGCCAGCTTTTCAAAACCGCAGGGATGGTGCAGGTTTTCTTTCCCCCAAGGGCCTCTGTGGCATCACGTGCCCAGAGAAACCAGGGCCCTGTTGAAATTAAAACTGTCTTGGACCTCCACACACAGGGCAGGAGCTGTGGCGGCTCCCGCAAAAAACCGAGCGCGGGGGTGACAAAGCCCTTTTGCCGGGAAGGGTTGGGGTGCGTAAGGCGAAATCTGTGGCCGCCCTTTAAAATCGGTAAGCTGGAGCCATCCCTTGCCTGGCACATTCTGAAACCCTTGTCGTCCAGAAATTTTTAAAGACTACCCGGGTTGGGTGCCTCAGGAAGGCTCGAAGCTAGTTCGCACTTCCTCGTTTGCACCCTGCTTGCCCCCCCTGGGTGCGTTTGCAGCATCGCTCAGCCCCCCCGCAAAGTCTCATGTTATGTGGGGAACCCCTGGAATTCCACCCCCCCACATGCTCCAGCGATTGTGGAAGAGCGCAATGCCATTACGCGTACGAAGTGACACATGGGGCCCGACAAGCAGCGGGGGGGACCCGGGGTTTGACCACCGAGATGGAGGCAGGTGAAAGAGCCTGCACCATCCTTGCAAGTTTTGAAGAAGCCCCCAAAATGGTCATGCGGACGACCCTTGTCACAGACCATGGGGGTGATTTTAGTTCGGAAATGATCGTTGGACACTCTGAAACAACAGATCCCGCCACGACGGAGAGGAGACACAAGATGGGGCACAGAGTTTTTCTTCCTCCGTCAAATCCAAAAGGGCCCCACTTTTTTCCAAAATTTTATCGGTCTTAAAGGGCAGGGGTTTCGGGCCCGGGGCTGGGGCAAGGCACCATCAGCTCCAGGTGCACACTCAGGAGTCAGGGCCCGGGGTTGAAGCGTGCCCGACAGCGAGGGAGGAGGAGGAGGTATTCCTAACACCGACGTTACCGCTCCCCCCCTTGGAAAGAGGTTGGGCGCAATTTGAGGTGGGGGAGGAAGATAGGAAATCAGTTTGCTAGTGCCCCTCGAACGAGAGGCTTGGGAAATCAAGGCTCCACTCTCACATGATCTTGGATCCCATTTCCTCCAACATATCCTCGCTTTAAGGCCCCAAAAGAAAAAATTTTACTGGTGGCCACCCTCCGGGATCCCCGTACAAAACAAAACCAGCACTTTCCTTCCACCCCCCAAATAAGAGTAAAAGGCGGGGAAAAGAGACCTTTCTGATGATCAACGAGACATTTTTTGGCTCTGTTTCACGTTCTTCAAATGTCACGGGGAACAAAAAAACAGCGACTGACACATAGAGTGCCAATACCAGCGGCAGAAAGCGGGCAAGATGGCAAACCCAAAAATGGGTGACCCGGCAATCTTTATTTACCACCTCACCAACCATGCAAGCAGGCACACATCCAACACAAAAAGACCAGTTTAAATCAAGTCACGTATCTCGTCTCAAACCGATTTTTTTGTATTTTTTCCGGACCCAATAACTTCGGGGTTTTCCAAAATGGACGATTGGCCCGACTCGCCGCCACCCCAAAAGGGGGGTTTTTGTCCTGCCCAGCACCAGCGCTATCTAGGGGACCCTTCAGCACAGCGGAGGAGTCATCACAGACAAACGCATGGGCTTTCCCCCACAGATAAGGGATCGTTTACTTTTCATCAAGATAAACAGGCATGGATCTCTGATGATTTTGTGGCCCCCAATTGCCGAGGTCCCGATTGTCCGGTCTATTCACTTTCCTTTTCAAACAGAAAGGTCCTCTAAAATTTTTTTTTAAAAATCATTTCTTACTGAAATTTTTTTTCTCTTTTCCCAACATTTCCCTTTTTTGCGGTTTTGCGTGGGGAGACTGTAAAGAAGAAGGGTTTTTCATGACAACCCCGTATTCATTTACCCTTTATCTTTAGAAGTTTTCGCTTTGTCAATGGTTTTGAGGTCATGTTGCTGTGAGATACAGATAAAATTTTTTGGGCCCTTTTGAACAAAAATGGGGCTTTTAATGGCTTTTTCTCCATCAAAATTTTTTTAATAGTGGCTGAAATCTTTTTTAAAAAATTTTTGGGGTCTTTGTTATCCACACCCACTGTGATAGGGTTGCAGCGTGGGTATGAAAAATTCTTTAGGATTCGAGGGAACTGGGGGTTTTGCAGGATTTGGGGGCCCTTTTTATTTTCCTTCACAGCCACATAAAAGGGTAACATTTTCCACTGTAGGCATTTAACAGGCTTTTTTTAAAGTCCATTCTCCATACAAAAACTTCATAACCATCAATGAAACACAAGCAAAGGCCCCCCGGGCTTTCACCATTTTAATTTGTACAGGGGGTAAAAGCTCACGATACCTGGGGTTCACCAGTCATATCCTGTCACTCCTGATCTGGGATTGCTGGCTGTTCTCTTCAAGGGTTGCATTGGCTGCAACATACACACAAAATTCGTCTTTACGTCCCCTCACTTCTTCTTTTTCCCTTTCACCTGTCTCATAACCTAAAAAACCCAAACCACTCCCCAACAGTTTCCAGAAAAATCCTTCCCCTCCCCTTTTTCTGCATCACAACACAGGTTTGACTGTTCTAGTCCTCGTGCTGTACAACCAACCAGCGCGTGCGGGATTTTTGGGGCGCCCCTAAGGGCCAGGTAAGTAACAAAATTTAATAAAACATGACTAAGCTTCCCCCGGGTCACTTTTCCCCCTCTGGTTTAATGTCGTCCTCACTTTCAGCAACTTACAATAGTTGAGGACAGTCCTAAAGATCTCTAGACTTCTAATTTATCGGGGAGGCATTTACCAAAAAAAATTTTTATCTCTTAAATGTTTCCGGGTCTTCAACATCAAAAGAGACATGCTTTTACTGGTTCCATTTTCCCGATTACACAACTTAGTACATTTTCTGGGCCCGCCTCATTTAAAGAAAGTAAAACCCTAAAATTTTTACAATAAAAAAGGGAAAAATTTAAAATTTTTTAAACATCCTAAGCTATCTCTTACTACTTGCTTGACATTCTCCTAAAAAAGGGAAAAATAAAAGAGCAAACAAAAAAAAAAATTTTAATAATAAATTGACATTTATACTTCTCGGGAATATTTTCCGCCCATCTTAAAACCCCAATTCCTATCTAACTATAAGAAATTCTTTACTTTTCAGCCCATTAAACATCTTTAAAAACCTTTTGGGGTCTTTCCAAACGGGTGGTGAAAGTACTTCTCGGCTGTCTTACCGATCTGCGGGAAATAATACCTGTTTTTAACTGAACATTCTTGGACCCCCCGCATGGGTTCCCAAATGCCCAAAAGTCACATCATTGTCTTTTTTCTTCTCTGGGGAAAACCCATTTCTTTTTACAATTCTTCTGATGTTTCGTTCATCAGCTCTGAGATTTCAAGTTCGGGATCTCTGCTGTTTCACCTCTGTTCACTGTAATTAATAAACAGTCTCTAACTCAAAAACCCTGGACTATATTTCGGGGATTTTGAATCTTTCAATTGGGTTTTCTGGTGTACTTTCGCTATTCATATTCATCAGAAAACCCTTTGGGGGCACAAATTCTACGCTCAGGATTTAAGCACATTTTCAAACTACAAACGAAGCATAAGGTAAAATCTTCCCATCTAGTTTTTCAATTATTTTCTACAAGGGGCAATACTTTAGATTCTGTCTTTTTGAGGGTCTTGTTTGGTGTTTTTTCTTCAGGGATTGGTCTACTGTGGTGTAGTCCCGGGTAAAACAGTTTCCGAGCAAGAGTTTTGTTTGTTCCCATTTCCTTTTCGGTTTAATCCCCCATAAACGGGGGCTGTCGTCACTTTTCCTTTTGACTAAAAACCATAGATCTGTTTTCCCCATATGAACAAATTTTTTTCCGGGCCACCTTTTTTGAATTTTTTCTGACTAACACAGGGCTACCTGATTTTAATTTCTGCTCCATACCTTCCTTCATAAGTGCTTTCTTTTGCTCGCCTTCAGAAACAACTTTTGAAGCAATATTAATCCTCTGCAGCGTTTTTTTCCATCACGAACAATTCTGGGTAATCTTGAGGTCCTGACCTGGAGATCGAACATAATGCAATGGGTAATCTGGAACTGCCGAATAACGGGTAAAGGGGGAGTAACCTGTTTTGGATCACTCTTGTGCTTTGTAGGCATGGACCAATTTTTTTTAAAGGGATTCTTTCCAATCTCTTTTTCTTCAGATGTTAGAGCTTTACTCGAAAGTAGAGTACATTGAAACGTTCCACCTTCCTTTTAACCTTTGTGGGAAGGTTTTTGTATGAGACCTCTGAATTCTGCAATACTTTCCAACTTGCAAAGATTTGATTTTCAAACTCTCTTTCTTGGTCATGACAGCCTTTGGGAAATCCAAACTTTAATGCAAATCATTAAAACTTTTCTGCTGTTTTTTTTCCCAAATTTGGTTTAAATGGTGCGCTTGGCAAAATCTGGTGAAATGGTCCATAACCACTAAGATTATTCAACCTCCTTTCTTTTTCTAAGGTGTAAAATTCATGGACACCATCTCAACGGGATGTTTGAATGTTACCCTTTGGGGGTTCTTGTCGGTTTTTTGGGGGACCTTGCTTTTAAACAGCCACACTCCTGGTCACATAATGTTCAATACCCTTTCTGATTTATGGCCAAAGAAACTTCAGGGGGGCAAGGTTCACTTTCTCCTCAACTCCAAATGTCCCATCTCTTCTAAATTTCCCCTTTAAAAACCCATCCATGGTAAACTTTTTTTTTGGCAAACAACTGCATTTTTGGGACCTTTTTTTTGGGGGTAGAGAAAAACCTTCTGAATTGATTGTAATTTAGGCTTTCTCTCAAAAGAGGCTTGTAGCTGAGACTCTTTTTCCCTCTCCTTCTTACTGGTCTATCTTGGTTGATGTACTGGACACTCTCCAATATTTTTTCTTCTTCTGAGCTCTTCATAGCTTTTTTTGAATTTGAGGGATTGAAAGTAAACTGTCCACATCCTTTTTTGCTCCCCACGTTTGGGGCACCACAGGGTGTGAAAATTCTTCTCGCTGGACTTGTACTGTTCTACGTTTCTAAACTATTCCAAACTAACTTCTTCAGAGCACTTTTTCATAATTTCTTCTGGTTTAAGGGGTATTCTAACAATACATCTGCATCACATTTTTTTTTTCCTGGACGATATTTGATGCTGAATTTTAAAGTCTGCTAGTTCTCACCCATCTCTGACCATTGCATTGATTTTTGCAGTATGAGGGACATAATTAGTGGGGTTTTTTCTGTGTAAACCACAAACTCTGGGCTGAAAAAACAAATTAAACTTTTAATCTTTTACAGATAGCCACTTCATGGTAGAACTCTATTTTTCCAGATTTCAATGGGATTCTTTTTTTCCCGCTTCAAATTCTGGAACCAACCCAAAGTTCTAACTTGCCATCTTGACTTTGGTACAAGCTGCTCCAATCCCACTTTTGGAAGCATCACAAGAATACAAATGGAACATTGAATCCGGGTATCCCTGACTGGGGATTTGACTAGTCAGTCAACTCTTTCCCGCACTTTTTGGGGGACGGGGGGGTTCCCCGGGGATAGGGTTTTTCAAAGGGAGTTTTTTTTCCTTTGGTTTAGGTCTTCCTTTGTTCCCAAATTCTTTTCTTCTTGTGCACTCGACTTAGTTTTCCCGCAAAAGCATACAAGGGGGCGCAATCTTGGAGAATTTTTTGGGTGAAGTTCGGTAATAGGAAGGAAGCCTAGAACCTTTCCAATTCTCCCCAAATGGTGGGGTTTGTTCTTTAATGCCCTCACTGGGGCAATTCAGCGATCCATATATAATCCATTTCCCCAAAACCATTTTTTCCAGAACCTGACTTTTCTTTTAACATTTCACACTTCTTGGTTCACTTGACCCATGTTGCGGATCGCGCAAGCAGTTCTCACATTTTCTATTGGGTTTAGAAAATGTCCCCACTGTGTATCAGTTGTCATCTGGTATGGCCGACAAATGTCAACTCTCAGGCCCTCCATGCAGATCTCCATCTTCTCTGGAATTCCGCAGGACAAACTGATCCAAAGGGAATGCGGAACCACTCATACAATCCCCGGGTGTGATAAAAGCTGTTTTAAAGGCCTGCTGACCCTTTTACAAAACCTTGTGGAGGCCTTTCCTTGGGCCAGACTGAGAACCCTGGTACTTTCCGACAAATTCTACATGTCTTGGATCTTTGGGATTGATGCGGGCAAGGGGCTGACCTCTGGGTTCAGCTCTCGTAATCACAGCAAGTCTCAGTTTCCCATCCCTTTCTGACACAGACAATTGGGATATAAGATGACTTGGATTTCTGAATCCAACCCCTGTTTATGAGTCTTTAAGGGACTCCTTTACTTCCTTATTTAGTGGTTTAGGAACCTGTAGCTCTTTGTTTCGGATAGTGTCCCTTAAGGTTGATTTTTATTGGAGGATGGGAAAACAACCTACATCAAATCACCTTTGAGAATCATGACACTCCCTCTTTTGCTTTGTCTCACTATTTGTTTTTCTTTTTGCCTCAAGATCAAGAACCTGGGGGGGCCCTGTTTCTCTGGGGAGGGCATTCCCTGCTCAGGGGGGCCCAAATGTTTAACAATGGGTTTGGAGTTTGTCACCCAGAAATCGAACTGGGGCCCAACTTGGGTGGGACACGTTTTTATAGCTTTAAGGGGCCCAAAACAATTTTAGGGTCCCAAACCTCACTTCATGTTTTGAGGGGTTCATACTAACAAGGGACTTTTGCAAACCCCCCTTAAGGAAATCACACGTCTCACCTGTAATGATGCCTTCAAAGCTGTGTGGACTTGTGGGACAAAAAAAGCATTCTCGTGACGTCTTTCGTGGGCCCACCCCCCCACCCACACTTTACTCCAAGGCGGGTTAGCTGGAAAGTAATGGGGGGCCCGAACCACTTTGACTTTTCGAAAGCCACTTCCCTGTTTTTTTTCATAAAATCCACAACTGTTTTGGCTTTTTTGTCGCGTAGGCAAAGGATGTTTCTACAGAACTCCAACGGGGAGAGAAGCGTTTCGTGGACACTTCCCAATCACTTTTAACCGTATTTTTTCTTCTGCCACACAATTGCACTTTGGGGCAAGAAAGGCACTAATAACTCAAAGGTGTTGCTGTTCTTTGGGATGACGAAAAAACACTTTAACCCGCCTATAAAAGGGGGGGTCTCGCTGTTCACCGCCTCCACAAAACTCCAGGGCCTATCATTCTTCCACGAAACCGGGGGTTTTTCATAGGAGATAGTGCTTCTTTCCCTTCTTTATTTAGAATACGGGGCCCGGGCACCTTATCCCCCAAGCTTTAACAGTATCCATTTAATTTACATTTTATTAGGCACTTTTCCCAATAAAGGGTTAGAGTCTTTCTGGTTTTCACTGATATTTTTGGCCTTACAGAAACAGAGACTGCCCCACTGAATGCTTTTATGACAAGGGGATGCTGTCCCCATTGTAACTTTGGAGACGGTCAAACCTGTGGGGAAATACTGGCGCAGCTGTTCTTCATCCTGATGGTATTTGGTGTAGAGTTTTTGGTTTGGGATGCCTTTGTGTTGAGGTTACTGGTCGCACCTCCCCAGCAACCCCCCTGTCCCTTTTTTGCGCTTGAATCTTGGCCCCCTCTACACTCTTTTTCATAATTCCCCCTTTACCACATTTAAACAGTGACAACATAAAATCTTTATTGGAGTCTTGGCAGGCGTCACATGGGAGGGTGTCTTCATTCTGGAAAAAACCCCTTGCTTTGCTGGTTTTGACTGGTCGCCTCTGTATAAACTGTTCACCTGCTATACCGACCGAAGTTCACTCACTACTTCCCCCATTGGTGTCCCTGTTTTTTTTTTAAACGGAAAACCCTTTGGGGGGACTAGAGTGGATGGGCAAGAGGTTTTTTGTCCCTGTTTTCCCTTTTACTGCACGCTCATGGTGGAACTTTTTTTGACTCTCTTTTTCGTCTTTCCATGGGCCCTTTTTAGCTTCTGTTTTCTCTCTAGCTCAAGACTAGCTGCCCCATTCACTTTTCAATCCAAAAATTTACGAGAAAAAAGGGTCCCAAGGACTGTTTTAGTGGAACTTGAGTTTCCCCAATAACCCGTCCCCCATTTACCTCAGGGAAATTTTTCTGAATTACCCCACATCAAACCCTCCCGCCCCCTTCTCTGGATCAAACAACAGTTTTTTTTTTAGTGCAATTGGGCCCGAACAGAAGTCTTGAGGGCCTTTTTGGCTTAGAGAGGTTAATCAGTTTGTGATACAAATCAGAGTGCTTTTTTTCCTTTAATGCCCTTTTATTTGTTTTTAAAGGACAAGGTGAGGTTGGGCTTCATCTCTAACATATTCCAGATCAACCCTGGGGCTAATGGCTTTCACTACCGCCCAAAATCTCTCTCTCCTGATACCCCTTTGTAACCCCAAGTCTATCTGGTGAATCAGGTTTTTTGTAAAACAGCTCTCTTTCTTTCTCGTTTTACCAAATTTGGCCATTTATTTTTAATTCTTTGCGGATGGTTTCTTTGGGGCATTATCTTCTTTATGTCGTTTGGAGCAGTTGGAACTTTATCAGGACTGACCCCCTTTCTCAACTTTCTTTGCAATTCCTGCCGCTTTTTAAAGCAATTAAATTGGTTTTTAGCTCCTTCACTTTGTCAGTTGGGGAAAACATGTCCCCTTTTTGCCTAACGTTTCTGGTTCCCCAGCTCGCAAACTGTCAAAAACTGAGTTATCTCTGAGAAAGGGCCCCATAAACGCCTCTTCCTCACTATCTTCCATCTCACCGGGAATCCCATTCAGGGCTCAAAAGATGTCGGCTTATTGCATAGCAAGATGGTCCCCTGGTAGTTTCAAAATCTTGTAGTTTTTCCATTTTTGCATAGGACAACTGCGCAAGACTCACTATGTTATTGAAGTTCCCCCCCACATCCAAGGGGAATTTGGGGGATTTTTTTTTTTGTGCAGCTGGCCCTTTAAGACTGATTAACTTTCGCAGGGGACTCTGCTGCCTTGTGCTAACAGTTTTTTTTGGCTGCGCTAGACGGGCTATTGGGGATAAGCTACCCCCCTAATGCTTGGCTTCGCCCTTGCAGTAAAGTGGCCGGGGGGACTGGCGGGAAAACGCTGATGAACTTTTCCACTGCGTCTGAAATCTTTTCCCTCCCTCGCTCTGGCTGGCCACCTGGAGCTCCCTCAGGGTTCCTAGGGGCCCCACTCTTCGGTGTTCACCCCTTTTTTTACTTCAGATTCCCTCAAAACCCCGACGGGCCACCAAATTGTTATCCACACCCAATGGATAGGTTTGGGAGCATGGGGGAAAAGTTCTTTTTAGGATTCTGAGGGGAAATGGGGGGGTTTTTAGTGATTGGCCCTTGTTATTATTCTCTTCACAGCACACATCAAATTTTAAAAGTTTCACTGTAGGGGAGTTTTTAACAGGGTTTTTTCAAGTCCATTCTCCAACAATAACTTTATAACAATCAATGATAAAAAGCAATGCAAATGGCTCCCGCATTCACACAGTTTTAACTGCTTACAGGGGGGGAATAAACTCCAGATACCTGAGGGGTTTAAACCAGTCATACCTGTCCCCCTCCTGACGTATTGCTGGCTTGTTCTCTTCAATGGTGTCATTGGGTGCAACATACACACAGGGTTCTGTCTTTACTGTCTCTCACTTCTTTTTGTCCTTCACCTGTCCCCAAGGACCAAACTACCCAGAAACCACTCCCCCAACAGTGTTTCCAACTTTTCCCCCCCCCCTTTTTCTACATGCCCAAAAACTAGGTTTGACGTTTTAGCCTCTGTGCTGTCAACCAACCATGCTGCGTGCTGGTAATTTTGCGCCCTCTAATGGCCAAGGATAAGTAACTAATTTACAATTAATAAGAAAAAGTGCAGTAGCTTACCCCGGGTCACTCATGTTCTGGGAAAACAGCAAAAAACATGTCCTTTGGAACAGAAATGTGGCTTTTAAGGGCATTTCTCCCCAAAATTTTTTAACAGTGGCTGAGAATCATTTTATAATTTTTTGGGTCATGCTGTTTTGAAATGCACAATACTCAGGTCCTATTATAAAAAAATGTTGTTTCTAAACAAATTTGTTCTTCACAATTCCCCAAAGGGCTCAAGTTCATCTTTAATTTTTGGGGGCATTTTGCGGACTGCAGCTATCTACAGGTCCTATTAAAAAAAAAAGGGTTGTTTCTAACAGTCATTTGTTCTTCACAATTTTGCCCAAAAGCGCTTTAAAGGGGTTCATCTTTGAATTTTTGGGGGCTTTTTTGCAGGCCATCAGCATACTAAAGGCCTATTAAAAAAAAAAAATTTGTTTCTAACAGACATTTTTTTCTTCACAATTGTCCAAATGGCTCTGGGGTATCCCTTAAATTTTTGGGGGGGCATTTTTGTGTGACATCAGCTATACAAAGGGTCCTATTAAAAAAAAAAAATGTTGTTTTCTAAAGACATTTGTTCTTACAATTTCAAAAGTGCTAAATGGGTCTTTTTTTGAATTTTTGGGGTTTTTTGCTGTGACATGCGCTATACACGGTCCTATTATAAAAAAAATTTTTTTTCTAACAACATTTGTTCTTCACAATTCAAATGGCTCAAGGGGAGGGTGCTGTCAGAAACAAATAGGTAGGACATTTTAAGGACAAAATTTTGCAAAATGATTTGTTTTTGCAAGATCTTTAACATACCCATCAATCCCGTTTTGAACAACCTTTTAAAACAATTTAAAAAAGAGAAAAAAGACTTTGGTGGGATTCCATCCTTTTTTAAAAAATTTTGGTTTTTAGAATTAAAAAAACTAAAAAACTTGCATGAACAAAATAGCTGGTAAAAAAATTCCTCAAATTGTACAAGGGGGGTACAGGAAGATTGACCAATTTAGGTTATTCAGGGGGACATGGAGTTAAAAAATTTTTCTGGGCGGGAGCACTATGGGGCGCATCATTGTCTCCAGGAGTCTGCCCAAAAACACTGAAAAAGGGATTTGGGGGGCAAATTCTTCTCAACTAAAAGTTTTTTGGGGGATGATTAGGAATTGTATTCTTAGGGGGTGTGGGGACGAATTAACACATCTACATTCAGAACTGGAGTATGGAACAGACAGAGAACAAAGTCAGAACAATTTTCCTCCAGCACGTTGAGTAAAATGAGAAAAAAAAGACAAGAAAAAGGGCACCTGGTGGACAACGTTAACCACCATTTTTTCCAAGTGAACTAAATTTTGGTCCCACTCATACGGGGGGGCAAGCGCCCCCAATAGGGACAGAAAATTTTCCTTTTAAACCCTAAAAGGGTGGTTGAAAGACCCCTTTTTTCCCGGCATTTTTTAAATCTGGGGTCAGCAGGTTTGGGGCTCAGCTGTGGCCCGGACGGGTTAGTCAATGTGCAGTGAAACAAAATGGGGGTTTTAAAGACTCCTTTTTTTCCCGGCATTTTTTTAATCGGGGGTCCTATTTGGGGGGTCAGCTGTGGCCCAGGCAAGATAGTCAATGTCCAGTGAATCAAAAATGGTGTTTGAAAACCCTTTTTCCGGATTTTTTTAAAATTGGGGGTCATGCGGGTTTTGGGGCTCATCTGTGGCCCAGGACAGGGTAGTCTATGTCCTGAAACAAAAAAGTGGTTAAAGACTCCTTTTTTTCCCGGGGCATTTTTAAAAATTTGGGGGGTCATGCGGGTTTTGGGGTCATGCTGCGTTCCAGGAAGGATATTCAATGTCCATTTCAAGTAAAATGAGGTTCAAATCATACGGGGCCCTTCGGGGCCTTTTTAATTTGTGAGTCATTGCGGGTTTAAGGCTAAAGCTGTGGTGCAAGACGGGATATGAATGGTCTGTTTTTTTTTTCTGTGGTTTTTATAACCTAAGTGTGTTGCCTAAGTGTACACTATCCATTTGACTGTTGGTTTAATTACGCTTCCCCAGCCCTTTTTTGGTTAAAAATGAAGGTGTTTTTGCTCCCCCCAAAACTTTAATGGCATCGGCGATCATTTTCATCGACCTCGAATATTTTGTCGAAGGTCGACTATCGACCCCCCCGATGTCGTTTGGCCAAACGTAATCGCTCAACACATTTTCAGAAATTTTGGGCCCCAAAAAAAAAGGGGTCTTTACTTTTTTGTCCTCTACAGCCAAATTACAACGGTTTTTTTCTGTACGATATATCATCCCAAGGGTTAATCTAACTTCTTATTCTGCGGAAATTTTGGGCCAAAAAAAAAGGGGTCTTTATTTTTTTTGTCCTATACAGCTAAATTACATCTTTTTTCTGTACGTATTTTACACAAGGCTTATTTTAACTTCTGATTGTTCAAATTTTGGGACAAAAATACGGGGTTTTTTCTTTACTTTTTTGTCCTCATACCCCAAAATTTTGCATCGGGTTTTTTCTGAAAACGTTTTTTAAAACACAAGGTTTAAATTTTTTAACTTCTTGATGTGGGATATTTTGACCAAGTACGGGTGTCTGATTTTTTGGTCCCCTTTTACGTCTAATTTACATCGGTTGTTCTGTACGGTATTCTTACCCCAAGGTTAATTAAATTTTTATCAAACAGTATTCAAATAAAAAAAGGGGAGGCCCTTCACAGGCGAGTAGCGTGGGACAAACTTTCCTGGGGGAGGCACAGGGCCCGCACACAGTAAGGGGGCATCCCACAGGGGTGATTCGGGGAGCCAGAACTTTCCCCGTGTCATCTAGCGGGTGGTTTTTGACCAGCAACCCCGGGTTTTGATTTGGGTTTAAAGGTCATCCATTCCTCCCAATGAATCTGACAACCCCAACCCAAATTCTGGGAAAATTTAGATACAACCCTTAGGTGCGTTCACACGGCAAGGGGGGGGGGGGGGGGGGGGGGGGGGGCTTTCTCCGCGATGAGCAAAACCGCAAACCGTCTGAAAAAGCGGCCAAAAACCCGTGCAGTGGGGATATGCCCTTAGTTGGCATGGCCCAGGAGCGGGTCAGTGGCCCTCATCTGTCCTCAAATTGCCTTTGTCCATTTTTTGGTTTCCCCCAGCCCCAAATTACTTTGTGGTCCGGGGCCCGTGCATAAACAGCCCAAAGGGTGAAAACTTTGAGGGAGTCAAGCTACTTGGCAGCGAAGGGTGGGAAAAGACATCCACTGCCCTTTTCAGACTGGAAAGTTTTGGGTTTGGAGAGTGGCACGGGGGGTTAGTTTCAAGCATCAGGCTCTAATACTGGGCCCTTGAGGAGAATCGCATTGCGGGGAAACACAAAACGATGACGATGTAGCCAATGCACTTGGGAGCCGAGTGAAGCAAGGGCGCATCCATCTCATGAGAAGTCGGAGTGTGGCCTGATTAGAGGGTTGGGAGCACCCCAAAAGGCAATGGGAGAAAACCCGCTTTTCAGGGCCCAAGGGAAAATAGGGCACAAGGGGATCAGCGAGGGAGCAGATTTTTATCACTCATGAGGGCATTGGCGGTAATTTTACCTACTCGGCGCGTGCCATTTTTTTGCTAAGACACCAAGGGGCCCAACATGGATATGTAGAATCTGTGGCAGAAAAAATGAAGCGTGGCCCGGGAGCTAACGTTTGGGACTACGGCCCTGTGTCAACCAGCACGTCACCATCCCGGGTCAGGGGAAAACGGGCTCAGAGTGGTGGTCCATCCTCCGCCCCGCAGCAACAGAGCAGACCCCGTGCACCATCCATTTCGACGTCTAGGCTCCACCACCCTTTTGCCAAAGGGAGCTGTTGTCTTTGCCTCTTCCACCGGTCCCAAGCTCCTGCTCCTCAAACCACTCAAAGGGCCCCGCATTTTCAATGAGGCGATTTCCAAGAGACAACATAGCGTGCAACCAAACCTAAGGTGCGCACTGACCATGCTTCTGTCCAAGTTGTTGGTACTGCGTTCCCCCATTTTAAGTGGGGACTCTGAAAGTTCGAGTAATGGCCTTGCCGAGCTGAGGTGGGGAGTTCCCAAACCCTAATTTATTTTCGGAAAAGGATACCAGTCCTTCACAAATATGTAGAAAAAGAAGTGGCCTTCCCAGAGCTTATCTTTCTTCCAAGGGCACGGCAGCGCGACGTGGGAGCTAAAAATACGGTCGGGACGTACATTTGCTTCCTGCCCAGCCCACAAAAACTTGGACAGGAACCTGCTTTCTCCCCCATGTTGGGGAAACTGCTGCTCCTGGCCCCAAAGTCCCCTCCCCCTCCCCACCACCCCAGCCCCCACAAGGCTGCTGCTCATACCAAGTGCAGGGCACAGCGGGTCACGGAATTCTACCCCGGTTTCCCCGGGCAAACGAAGTCACACAGGGGGAAAATGCTCCCCTGTTAGCAAAAAAAAATATTTTTGTGGCTTCTCCCCAACAACTGCAAAAAAGGAACCATGGTGACAGACAAAGGAAGGAACATTTTTCCGCACTGCACCGAGGAGGATGACCCCCTGCGCACTGAAAGGCGATAGTTCAACTGGTTTTCAAAAGGGTTTCCGAAGTCTTCCACCCATCGCAAGACATTTTAAAAAGGCCCGGAAACTGTGAGCACTTCATCCTTCTTACAAAGCCAAACATACCCTCCATGAGTTGCAGCGGCAGAACGGTCTCCCCCAACATAGGCTGTTATGTGATGTTTCCACCCGTTGGAATTCCAGCCTCCATATGTTAGACCGCCTGTATGAAAAGAGAAAGGCCATTACCGATTTTTTTGATGATGCAAGTGGACAGAAGTACTCCCCTGTGTAATTTTGATGTCAGCCAGTGGCAACTCATGCGTGACACCTGTCGTTTGCACACCCCCTTTGAAGAGGCCACAAATTTTGTCACTTGCCAGGACAACAGGATGAATAATGTCATTCCACTGCTTCTTGTCCTTGAACAGATGCTGCAAAGTGTGTCTGGTCAAGGGACTGGTGACGTGACGCCTACATCTCACGGCCACATGAGTCCAGTGGGGGCTGAACTGGGGGAGGAGGAGGACATTGGAGCACAAACAGTGTCTGGTGAAAAGAGTGTATTTTCTACTCAGGTGACAGGAGAGGAGGAGCAGTAGCATCCAGAGGAGGTAGAGGGAGAAGAGGAAGACGAGGCAGATGACCCAGAAGCACTATGGCAGTATACAGTGGAGATGGAGGCAGGGAGTCCCTCAGAGTCACTTTCACAGATGGCCCGCAGCATGCTGATTTGCCTGGCTAGTGACAGCCAAATAGTCACCATCCGGCAAAGGATTGACTTTTGGCTCTCCACCCTCTTGGACCCTCGCTACTGGTCCAAAATGGGTGCCTTTTTCCAGCTGCCGAGAGGGAGGAGAAACTGGCGTACTATAGAGAAATCCTGTGTAGTCAGTTGGCTGCTGCCTATTTGCGCCATAGTCCATCCTCTGAGAGGTCTGACCGGGGGTTCCTCAGCGCTCACGTACCACTGTCATTGCATGGTGTGAGGAAGTGGGGGGTAGGAGCCGTAGCATCTCCATCTAACGTCATTGTTGACCAGCTTCCTTCACCCGCCTAGTGAGGAGAGTACTCAGCAGGAGCAGCAGCAGGACCTGGAGCAGACCCTGAACCAGCAGGTGGTGGCCTACTTGGACAGTACTCTGCCACTCTAGGTAGAAGATCCGCTGGACTACTGGGCAGCCAAACTGGATGTGTGGCCGCAACTTGCCGAGTTTGCACTGGAGAAGCTGTCCTGCCTGGCCCGTAGTGTGGCATTATAGCGGGTGTTCAGTGCAGCGGGGGCCATCGTTATCCAAGAAGAACCCGATTGTTCACCCGAAACGTGGAGAGACTGACCTTTTTCAAAATAAATCAGGTGTGGATCGGCCAGGATTTCTACATACCAATGCCTTATGCATCAGATTATATCAGCTACGATGCCTCCCCAAAACTTTGAGAAATGAGTCTTGATTCTAACTGCCTGCCTCAGCAACTATTCTGATGCTACCACCCGCCTGATACCACATATCTGCTGCCAGTTGCTCCATCTGCCTTGCACCATCTTTACCAGGGACTGGAATTGCCACCCACCTACACACTCTGTCATTGTGCCACTCTCTGACCTCATGCTATTGCTGCTGCCAACACCTCCACCCTCTGTCATTGTGCCACTCTCTGACCTCAAGCTGCTGCTGCTGCTGTTGCTGCTGCCGCCACCTCCACACTCTGTCATTATGTCACTCTGTGACCTACCATGTTGCTGCCACCTCCAGAATTTTCATTTTGACACTCTCTGACCTAGCTGCTGCGTTTTTTTCCGTCACCCTTTCCACACTGTGTCATTTCCACTCTGTGGCTCCTGATGTTCTGCAAAAACCCCGAATTTGATTGTGCCCCCCTGTGGCCGACCTTTCTGCTGCCCTGCCACTGTCTCACTGGAACCCCCTGTGGTTTTCCAAATGCTTTTACCGCTCTATGATGTTTTCCTATGTTTGGTTTAACCCCTTTATTTTTGTGTCAGAAAATTAAAAGGAAGGGTTGTCTAATAATTGCTAGACAAAAGCGGGGGTGGGTCCGAACCAGAAATAAATGACATATCCTATTTACTGGTCCTGTTTTGATAATCCTTTTGGTTTTTTTCCTTTAGCAATACTGATGGATTTTTGACCCCATTGAAACAACACGACGGATGAAAAGGGAAGGGGGAAAATGGGCAGTGACATCAATGCAAAATTTTTCTGCCGAACCCTCTTTACTCTTTTCGGGGGGTTTTACTGTATCACTTTAAAAGAAAGGTTCTATCATAATTTTTTTAAACCTCTGATTTTGGGGTAAAAAGGGGTGCGCTCTTTGAGTTATCAGGACTTGCCCCGCCGGTTCTTTTAGTGGCGGACATTTCCTTGTCAGGGTGCGTTCCCCGCTTCACTTTTTTGTCATTTTTCCCCGTAGGGGCCCCGGGAATTTAAGAGGGAAGTGATTCTAAAGCGGGGGTGTCAGTGCGTGTATATAAAATACAGCATTTATAAAGCCCCAAACCATCTCCCTATGCAATTTGACTGACAAAAATGTTCTACAACATCCTACGGGCTTCTCAGCCGGGAAAATAGTGTTTTTTTTTTAAAACCCTTTAAAAAAATAAAATTGGGTCGAAAAATTTTTGTTGGAAAATTTGCCAAACTCGGCAAATAGAATTTTTTGAGAAATTCCCCCACCATATATTGTTGGTGGATAAGGAGCGCTTGGGGGGCCCGCTTGTAGCAACGGGGGGGTTTAAAAAACAAAATTTTTTAAAAAAATTTAAAAAATTAAAGCCTTAAGGGGTTTTTAAGTTAAAAGTTTTAAGTCCTTTATTTAAAAAACATTTATAGAAGATTTTTTCTAGTGATGAGCAATTGTGTCAACTATGATCGATTCAATAGCGATATCGGCAATTATAAATGAGGGATATCCGATAGTGAAAAACACTGTTGAGCTTTATTACGACAAAGTTGAAATGGGAGGTTTTTAATGTTGATGGGGATTTTATGGGATCGCGATAATTAAGGTTAAAATCTGCGCATAATCTATTAATATTGTGCCTTTTTTCGGAGCTTCCTGTCATTTTGGCACCCAGCAAATCAGCTTAGAGAATAGAGCAGGGTGAGTGGGTGTGCGACGTCATGACTGGGATGTGTAGGGTTGTGATTGGCTGGAAAAATCAATGATCCTCGTTTTTACATAGAACAGCCCTTCCTGTTCAAGATCAGTGTGTGTCTGTGTCTCATAAGAGCAGGACGTGTGCTCGGTCTCTCTCGAAACAGCTCAGCGAAACTATTCACTTTGTGCACACAGACAACTATGCTTTTATCTGTGAACATTAGAACTTAGGTAGATTAGAGATTTTCAGTTTTTAATTACTTAGGCTGAGAATTTTAAAGGAGCATCTAGCGCTGTACAGCCGTGGGGGAGGGGGGGTTGCGGGCGAACACAGACAGACAGTCTGGCAGGCAGGCAGGCTTTTGAAAGGAGAGTGGATAATTGTGCTGCCCGGACTCTGCTTTGACCCTGCATTGAAATGGGTTTATATTAACAGTTTTTGGCCAGTTTTTGGTGAAATATTAGCTTGTATTTTGTGCAGCCTGTACTTATATTAGGATACAGATCTTTTCTAGTAACTGCAGGTGTATTTGATAGGTGCAAAACTCACCTTTTATTATCTGCACACACTTTAATTAGTTTTTTTTTCACTTTGGCGTAGCTCAGTTTTGTTCAAAGACCCACTTTGTTCTTACAATAGGATACAGAATTTTTCAAGTCACCGCAGGTGTATTTATAGGTGCAAAAACCACGTTTTATTATCCGTACACAATTTAATTACGTGTTTTTCACTTTGGCGCAGCCCAGCTTTGTTCAAAGACTCATTTTTTACTTACAATAGGATACAAAACTTTTCTAGTCACCGCAGGTGTATTTATAGGTGCAAAAAACACCTTTTATTATCCGTATACATTTCAAGTAGGTGCTTTTTTTTACTTTGGTGCGGCCCAGTTTTGTTTATAGAGCCACCTTGCACTTAAAATTGAATACAGCAATTTTGTAGTCACTGCAGGCGTATTTATAGGTGCAAAAAACACCTTTTATTATCCGTATACATTTCAAATAGGTGTTTTTTTTTTACTTTGATGCGGCCCAGTTTTGTTCATAGAGCCACCTTGCACTTAAATTTGAATATAGCAATTTTGTAGCCACCGCAGGTGTATTTATAGGTGCAAAAAAAAAACTTTTATTATCCGTATACATTTCAAATAAGTGTTTTTTTTTACTTTGGTGCGGCCCAGTTTTCTTCATAGAGCCACCTTGCACATAAATTTGAATACAGCAATTTTGTAGTCACTGCAGGTGTATTTATAGGTGCAAAAACCACCGTTATCCGTATAATTTTTAAATAGCTGTATTGCACGTGGTGCGGCCCTAGTTTTTTTAAATAGCCACGTTGTACAACAATTGTGATAGAATTTTTTTTTAGCAACTTTTCTCGTTTGTCATTTCTTCAAAAAACGCAATTTCTCATCTGTGTAACTTCTGAATAGTTTTATTGCGCTCGTTGAATCTAATTTTTGCGCAGATAGCGCACTTGTATGATATTTTGTTGAAAACTACCAATTCCTAGTCTTTTAGGCAGTTGTAAATCCTGGGACTGAAGGAAGAACACTGTTGATTTTGTCTTACGGTTTTTCACCAGACCGTATTTCACAGGTTTTCGCTAGAAAACATTTCAGTTTCTAATCCTAGTTGGCGTTTAGGAAATTAGAGGATTTAAGAATAGCTTGTGATTTGCCGTCTTTTAATAAGAGACTGTAAAAAACTCTTCCATACCTTCTTAAATGTTTATCTTCTGAACATGGAGCGGAAATGCTGGGGCAAGCGAGCAAAAGAGGGGCGTAGGACATGGTGATAGTGGTACGAGAGATGGTGTCCTTCCAGTGCTGGCGACAACACGTCTTGCCAGCGGATCGTCCGGTTGCAGGACCGTCAGGCCTGTCATCGCTAGGTCAGGGCCCTGTGAATTCAAGTAACGAACTGCGTCGCAATCTGTTATTCAGTGGTTAATGCAACCTGCATCCAGCAGGTCTTTCCTCCTCCAGTCAATCGGCAACCAAAATGTCATCATCAGCATCATCAGCATCTGTAAAACATGGTAGCGTAGGGAGCCCAAATGTCAACTCGTGTACCACACTGTGGATATTCCATTTTTTGAAGACCTCTTTGATGACAAAATGCGGTGGTTTGGAGTCAGATGCATAGTTAAAAGATCAAGAGGCCAAAGAGGATGATTTTGTCTGCTCTGACGCCCAGTTACTGATGCCATTAGAGGAGGAGCAGGAAGCCGGTCAATCGGCAAAAATCCCGGGCGGTCGGCAACGCCTTGCAGTGCCTCTTGCTTGTAGCCCGCAGCTCCTGGATTCAGAATGTCAGGACAACCAAGTCACCTGTGTTGATGATGATGATGATGATGACGACATTGTGGATCCAACGTGGTCTTTTCAGCAGAATTTTCTTGCGAGCGCTTCATCACTGGTTGAGGAGGAAGACGATGGGGTAGTGTCAGTACGGGTCCCGCCTTAAAAAGGGAGAGGGCGGTCGCAGAAGTCCGCTGAGATGATTCCGCCAGCCACAATCAGCGGAATCATCGCTGGGTGAATCAGAGGCTTGCTCGAAAAAGGCCCAGGCTTGAGAGGTCCTGGACATTTTCGACTATTGGAAATCGTCTTGAAAATTGCCGATATCGACTATCGACCCGATGACGATAGTCAACGTAATCGCTCATCACTATCGATAACAGATTATCGCCGATGACCATTATGGGAGAGGAATAACAGCTTCATTCTTACACCCAGACAGGGCTGGAGAAGCTGGAATTAACATCCACAACAGTAAATTGGATATGTGCTACATCTTAGGGAAAACAATTAGGTTATAAAAGTCACAGAAAAAAGTCACAGACCATTAAATATCCCTGTCTTGTACCACAGCATGACACTTAAACCTGCATGTCCAACAAATTAAAAATTGCCAGAAGGCAGTATTATTTGAACCATCATTTTACTTCAACTGGACATTGACTATCCCTGTCCTGGAACACAGCATGACACTTAAACCTGTCTGAGCCACAGATTAAAAAGTGCCGGAAAAAGGAGTCTTTGAACCACCATTTAAGTTGAACTGGACATTGACTATGCCTGTTCTGGAATGCAGCATGACCCTTAAATCTACATGACCCACAGATTAAAAAGTGTAGGAATAAAGTAGTCTTTGAACCACCATTTTAGTTGAACTGGACATTGACTATACCTGTCCTGGACCGCAGCATTACCCTCAAACCTGCATGACCCGAAGATTCGCCTATGTTGATGATGATGATGATGATGACGACATTGCGGTTGCAACATGGTCTTTTCAGCAGAATTTGCTTGCGAGCGCTTCATCGCTGGACGAGGAGGAAGACAATGGGATAGTGTCAGTATGGGTTCCACCTCAAAAAGGGAGAGGGCGATCGCAGAAGTCCGCTAAAATGATTCTGCCAGCCACGATCAGCGGAAACACCGCTCCTTGCTTATCGCCGTCGAAAAGGTCCAGGACCTCTCAAGTCTGGGCCTTTTTCGAGCAAGCCTCTGATTCACCCAGCGATGTCATATGCCGCCTTTGCAGTAAACGCATCAGTAGAGGCAAGAATCTTAGGTGTTTAACCACCACCAACATGTCTAGTCACATGCAGCAAATGCATGAGTTGAAATGGAGGCAACACTTGGCCAAAAAAGGCCACACCGATGCCGGGCTTCCAACCACTGTCACGCCCTCTGTCTCCGCCTCTCCTCCTCCGCCACCACCAAGCGTTCCTCAGCTGGCCATGTCTCTCAGAGTCATGATCAAGGATCAGCCTCCGCTTCAGCCTCCACCGTCGCCAGAGTACCACCAGCACCACCAGAGACCCATCCTACCCATTCTCCTTCCACCAGTTTGACGACCTGCACGCCGTACAGCGGCCAGTCTAGCAGCCAGCCTTCTGTCTTCCAGGTTTGGATGCAGAAGAAAAAAACTGGGGCGAACAAAGTGCAATACAGCTATTTAAAAGCTATACGGATAACATAAGGTGGTTTTTGCACCAATGAAATACAACAGCAGTTGCTAGAAAATTTCTGTATCCAAATTTAAATACAAGGTTGCTCTTTGAACAAAACTGGGCCACACCAAAGTGAAATACAGAAATTTAAAAGTTATACGGATAACAAAAGGTGATTTTTGCACCAATGAAATACACCAACAGTTACAAGAAAATTTCTGTATCCAAATTTAATTACCAGGTGGCTCTTTGAACAAAACTGGGCTGCACCAAAGTGAAATACAGCTATTTAAAAGTTATACGGATAACAAAAGGTGGCATTTGCACCAATGAAATACACCAACAGTTACTAGAAATTTTCTGTATCCATATTTAAGTACAAGGTTGCTCTTTGAACAAAACTGGGCCGCACCAAAGTGCAATACAGCTATTTAAAAGTTATACGGAGAACAAAGGTGTTTTTTGCACCAATGAAATACACCAACAGTAACTAGAAAATTTCTGTATCCAAATTTAATACAAGGTGGCTCTTTGAAAAAAACTGGGATGCACAGAATAAAAGGTACAATTTCACCTCAGGTGCGAGGTGTGCTGGCCAAAAAGTGGTACTGGGCTGCACAATATACACCCTCCTTTCCAAAGCATGTCTGTCTGTGTCCCCCCCCCACCCCGTGGCTATACAGCGCCAGATGCTTCTTTAAAAGTCTCTGTCTAACTAGATAAGAGCTGAAATTCTCTAATCTATCTATATTCTAATGTTCACAGCTAAAAGGATAGTTGTCTGTATGAATAAAGAGAAGAACTGTGTCTCTGAGCTGAGCTGTATTGCGAGACACGGAGCACACGTCTTGCTCTAGTGATTGACACTGAAAGACTGATACTGAACAGGAAACGCTGTTCTATGCAAAACGAGGTCATGTGATTTTTCCAGCCAGTGACAACTATACACATCACAGTCATTACGTCGCAAACCCATCTCACCCTGCTCTATGCTCTAAGCCGCCAGAATGACAGGAAGTGCCGCAAATGGCGTTTTAGTAATAGATTATCTGCAGATTGTCACCTAAAATATTGCGTGATCGGAAATTTCCGATCAGCCTAAAAATCGTGCCGATTTCAACTTTGTCAATTATAATCGCTCATCCCTATATATTTTTATATTTTTGGCATATTATATATTTTATATCAACCCCTTGCCGACATTTGACGTACCCATATGTCAAGGTCATGTTGGGGTTCCCACCAATTGTCATATATCATGTAAGTCTTGTGAGCTCACAAGTGGTTTATTACCTTTGACATCATGCCGCATCACCTGGAGCTCACTCTGGCTGCGGGTGATTATCATGGTTGCGATAGTGAATTTACATGCAGGAGGAGTGAGCTCCTCCTACCTGCGATCGTCACTGTATGCGGTGCCCAGCGCCGCTACTGGTCCCTTGACCGACAGCATGCTAAAGCATCCGGGCTGTCTGGTGACGTCACCATGCCCGCAATGCATTGTGGGTAGAGATGGGCGCATCGATTCTAATGAATAGGAATTCGTTTAGAATTTCAGGAAAAACTCGATTTTGAATGAAGCTGAATTTCCTGGCAATTCGTGCATACAATCTAAAATGGCCACGAACACATGGCGTGACATGGGGCAAAGAACTATGGGACAAAGAAAGGAATACCCTCAATAACATGTGCAGACAGGCAGTCAATCAGCACTCAGCCAGCTTCTGTGATGTCACAGCCCTATAAATAGGGCAACCATGTTAAATTCTCCCACTTGTCACTGTGTCTCGTATGCACAAGCATCTCTATGTAGCTGCACTAGATTGCACTCTAGATTTAGATTTTAGAGTTACTGGGGTGAAATAACTTTCAAATACACAAGTGTGTGTCATATACGCACCTGTTTCTAAACCAGCATTTTTTTTTTTGTTTTGGGATATTGCTATCTGTGGCAAAGAATTATTTTTTTCACTTATTGTGGGGAACTCTATGTCAAATCTAGAGTGTGTATTTCTCCCATACACACATCTCAAATCCATCCAGTTCAGTCTGTTGAGATATTGCTATCTGTGACAGAGTTAATTTTTTCACTTAGTGGGGTGATTCTGTTAAATGCTGATACATGTAGTGTTGGAAGTCATTTTGCATTGACGTCACTGATCATTCTGTCCTTCCTTTGATCCGTAAGTGTCCGCTTTCAATCGGTCAATAATCCATCAGTATTGCTAAAGCCACAAAGAACAGAAGTTGATCCAAAAAAGAGATAACAAGCAAATGGAATATTTGCATGTCTTCTGTGTTTTGTATCCACTCATGCTTTTGGCTACCTAATCATCAGATAATCCTGATGCAAACAAAGGACCATGTCATACTGACCTTACCGCTTCTCTGAAGACACAATCGGTTGTGTTTGTCCTTTTCATTCCTTCTGACAGATTAAAAGAAGGGGAAAAATAAAGATACTGGCAATGTCATAGAGTGGTGGATGGTGGAAACAGCATTAGGAAACCACAGGGTGGTCGAGTGAGAGAGTGTGGTCAGTTGGCAGCAGCATGAGTAGTTTACAGAGTGGCACAATTACACCGTTTTGAGTTGGTGGCAGTAACAGCAGCAGCATCAGGCCGGAGAGTGGCACAATGACATAATTTTGAGGTGGTGGTGGCTAGGTGACATAGTGAGCAGGTGGTGGCAGCAGCAGCAGCATCAAGCTGGAGAGTGGCATGATGCCATAGCCTGGAGGTGACAGCAGGAGCAGCAGCACCATGAGGAGACCTGAGTGGTGAGGTGGCAGCAGCATCAGAAGGCTACATAATGGCCCAGTGAAGAGTGGAGAGGTGGGTGGCAATACCAGTTGATGGTTAAGATGGTGGGTGGAAGAAGGAGCAGCTGGCAGCAGATGTGTGGTATCAGGCTGGTGGCAGCATAAGAATAATAGCTGAGGCAGGTAGCCCGAAGAATCCAGACTTATTTCTCAAAGTTTGGGTGAGGTGGCATGGCTGATCTAAACTGATGTATCAGGCATTGGTGTGTGGTAACCCTGGCTGATCCACGCCTGATCCATCTTGACAAAGGACAGTCTCTCCACATTTCAGGTGGACAAGCGAGTTCTCCTTAGGGTAACTTTGGCCCCCACTGCACTGACTCTCCACCTCTCCACCTCGGCTCAGCACAAGCCATCAGTTCTCTGAACGGTGCAGAGTCCACCACTCGATAAGGGAGGGACTGCAGCACCACCAACTTGGACAGGGGCACGTTTCTGCGCTGTAGGATGGCTGGAGGCATACTGCTGTCTCTTAGCTATCGCCTCAGTGAACGACTGCTGGCGCGATGAGTGGCGAGGAGCAGGAGCATCTGGACCGGTAGATGATGGGAAAAACAGACAGTTCCCTTCGGCAGAGATGGTGGAGCCTTGACTGCCTGAAATGGGATGCGTGCCACTAGGTGCTGCTGCTGTTGCTGCGGCAGGATGGACCACCACATCTGAGACACGTTTCTCCCAGGCCACTGGATGGTGACACTGCATATGTTGAAGCAGGGCCGTGGTGCCAACAATAGGTCCCTGGCCACACTTCACTTTCTGCCCACAGAGTCTACATATACCCATGTATTTCAAAGGGGTTTCACCTTATAAGTGAAAAAAGTAACTCTTTGGCGCATAGAACAATGTCCTAAAATAATAACCTGCCTGTAATGGAGATGTGTGTATGTGAAAAATACACACATTGTATTTCAAAGATAGTTCACCACAATAAGTGAAAAAAGTAACTCTTTGTAGCTCTACATGTATCAGCGTTTTTTTTTTTTTTGGGGT
>JAODAL010029143.1:0-52115 GCA_025379985.1 Phyllomedusa bahiana | reverse complement strand
AAAAATAATTTTCCCCAAAAGATATGCTTCAAAATACCAGCCAAAAAAAATCAGGAGACAAAACCAAACAACGTGGGCTCATGTGTTTCATGTTTCTTTTTTTCAAAATAATTTTAAAATTGGGGAAGAAAGAAAAAAAAAAATAATTAATTCACATTTAAAAACAAAAAAAACTAGAAAGTGTGCTCACTACCACAAAAAGGAAGTAAAAGGATAATTAAAGCACAGGTGTTTTCTAAAATAAATTTTTTTCTAATGCCTAGTGGGTTTTTGTTGTGTAGTTCGATATGTCCTGTGGACTTTTTTTTTGGGGGGGAAACCCCCCAAGATCGAATCCTTTAAAAATAAAATAAATCCATTTTAAAAAAAGCAAATTGACCTTCCCCGTACCCAAAATTTTTAAAGGGGCCAAAACAAAGGTAGAAGACATACGTTTATGATGATTGACCATGTCCTTTGCATAAACGGGAGGTGATGATCTCTGTTTTTAAAAAACGCAAGGAATTACAATGGATAATGGCTTGAACAATGTACCCGAAGGGTTTTAAAATTGGGAAATTTTAAAAATATATCCTAAAATGGTCGGGTGAATTTTTTCCAGTGTGAGACTCCTTTTTTAGAAAAACCTGTGCTTTAATTACCTTTCTACGTCTCTTTCTGTGGTAGTGAGCACAGTCATGCTAGTTTTTTTTTGTTTTTAAATGGATTTTAAATTATTTTTTCTTTCTTTTCTTCCAGATTTTAATATTATTTTGAAAATTCGAAAATACGGACAACACACGAGCCCACGTTTCTCTGGTTTTCTCCTGATTTTTTGGCGGTTTAGAAGCATCATCTTTGGGAAAATTATATATTGTGCATTTTTTGGCTCTTTAAAAATTTTTTGGGCTAAGGGGTGGATTAGCGCTGTCATTTTGAAATTGCGCCACTTTTACTGTGTGTCCTTTTGGGGAGGGTTTTTGGGTTTGCCCAAAATTTTGGAATACCCATTCGGCACCCCCCGTGGGGACTGGGGCATCCCCAGTCATAGCTGGGGTCCCCGGCCCCTGGTGGTGGAACATAAATTTTTGGGGGGTCCCTGTTGAATCCTATTAATGACCCTATTTATTTCTGGGGCCATTGTGTTATCAAATACTTATGTCGTGAAAAATTTGGGCCCCTTTAGCTCATTTTTACTGATAACTGTACTTTGACCATTGCGCGATGCGGAGTGGGGCGCATGCGCATTGATCATTCCCTCACTGCTTTGATGACGGTGTGGGGTCTGTGATGCGCGTGCGCCGCTTTCCATTTTCGCGCATGCGCAGTGGGTTTTGGGAGACGCCGGAGCTTCGCGCCGCTCGAGTGGTGTGTCCAGGTAGTGAATCTTTTACTTTATGTAATTTTATTGTTTTTGATAATTAATTAAGGCTTGTTTACACTGTTGTACACTGTTATACACTACACAAGGTACACTGGGAGCATTCCTGACTCTGTAAAACATTTATCACATGATGTTTTTTTTTTTTATTTCACTGTATATTGATCTTGCATATATTCACTGATTTAAACAAGATATGTTTATATATTATATATTGTACACTTTACTATTCACTGTATTATTGCACTATTTATACCACTAGATGCCACTGTGTGCTTTGCTAGAGAAAGGTTCTGATGAGAACCGAAACGTTGCCATGTTTGGGTAAATAAATTTTTGTTCCTTTTTGAAGTGCTGCCTTTTCTTTATTTTTTACCATTAGAAAGTACGTCTTGTCCTACAAAATAAAAGCTCACATATTTCTATGTAGGTGGAAAAATAAAATAATTAGGGCTCTTGAAAGGTGAGGAGGAAAAAATTAAGTCATATTATTTTGTCCGTGGGAAGTTAAGGGGTTAAGCTACTATTTTGCTGTAAGTATCCAATCAGCTATTAGGTTCCATAATTCCTCTCTATACTTGTTATGTAGTTATTGAAATATCAGAGTAATCATTTTACTGATAAATAAGAATATCAATTCAAACATTGTTAGTCATGACAGTAAAATTGTTGGTGTGATCAATCGTCTACACTACTGGGCTAGTGCCTCCTCTTGGCCTCTAGCATTGGCTTTCTTCGTAAACAAATCATGCATGTCATACAGAAACACAGTTGGGGCATTCTGCTTTTACCTCTAGAGGAGCCCTTTTAGATTGTGATAATAACAATTATCCTCTGTTTTCTGTAATTATTACTGCACATAGTGAGAATATACATAATCTAAAAGATAATTGATGGTTTCGACGAAGCACAAATCTCCCATGCAGATATTGAACATATTGTTATTGTTAAGTGCTGTAGATTTATATTGGAAAGTTTAAAAATAGAATATTCTAGTGTGGTTGAAGGCAAACTATTCCTAGGTTGCTCTCTCTTGAATCCAGGGACATTTTCTCCTGTACATGAAAATTTGAAATGCGGCCTCAGCTCGCTCACTTTTTTGTGACACTAAGGGAGACATGTATGATTGGGTTTTCACCCTTTTCTGGCCTCAAACGTGCCAAAGGCTACGATGTCTAATGCGCCTAACGAATGTGTTAGGCGCATTGTTTGTAAAACTCTACACTTTTTAATGCGCCTAACATGAGGGGGCGTTCTGGGGTGTGGCGCACCACATTTGTAATATTAGACACATATATGAATGTGGTTCGGCAAAACTAGGAGCATTACTGTCAGACAGGCAGACCTGTTTTAATTTGGTCTGACAGAGCCTGAGGAGTCGAAGTAAAGTTGGATTTGCTGTTAGGGAAATAAATGTCCAAAATTTCTCAACTTAGACCAGTAAAATAATAAAAAGTAATTTATGATAATTATCAAACTATATAAAATTTAGTTATTTAAATGTAATAAAAATGTTATCATAAAATTAATATAAATATATATAATCCCAAAAATATAAAAATATCTCCTACAAAATGTATTTAAAATTAAAAGAGTCTAAAACTAGTTTTACATTAAATAACCCACTTATGATGATGTTTAGATTTTTAATCTTTACTAAATTAAATTAGAAATTTATTTTTGCTGCTCTCACTCTTTATTCTACATACAGCAAGAGCCAGCACAGCACAGGTCTGTCTGGGACCTGTGGTCCACCAAGCAAGATCAGTAACATAGTTTCTATTCACTGACATGTTATTCTAATGACTTTTCTTTTATTTCCAGCCTATCTATAGCCTTTATACGTGTTAGGTGCATTACTAATGCAGATGAGTTTTGTAATGCGCCTAACACAGGCGAAGCTTGATGAACTTTAGACTCCATTTATGAGCGCACAAAAAACACTTTCATAAATTCAGGCGCATTATACACTGAAAACGAGACTCGACAATTCACTTCGAAGCGCCGTCCTTCATACATGTCTCCCAAATGTGACTATGCTAAGAATTTTTATGAGCATCTCTAAAGTGACTTTACAGAATCCTTCTCATATCACAAGTTCTTCTTATTCTGAACATGATTTTCTTTTTCTCCATCTTCTTCTTATACACAGATCTTTGTTTTCGCAATGTGTAATCCATAGTTCAGGCAATGAGAAAAACTGGCATGTCTCTGTACGTAGGGTAACAGTACATATCTTTCCTGGCAAATTAAAACTTGATGTAATAGTACTTAGACCCCTTTTAGATTTGTCTGTTCAGTTCTGGGAGCCGACAGCTGTTTCATGGTGTTTGCCTCAGTGCAGAGAAGCTTTTGATATACCTCGTGGTAAGGTTTCTCCTCAAAGTTGTATAAAAAGTCAAATGCCATGCAGTGCTTCATGGGAAATACATCATTTAACTAGGCTCTAAGGAAAAGAACTAGGATCTCTGGTGACATATTTTAAGTGACATCCCTTCTAGACACATCTGACCTATTAACCCCTTACCAACACATAACATATGGGTATGTCATGGTGCCGGTAAGGTTCTATGTAGCGGGCTTACTTGGTAAGACTGCTACTTAGGAGACTGGAGAAAGCTGCTAATTGCAGCTGACACCTGCTGCTACAGGAAAGAACAAAGCCGTCTCTGTTCCCTGCTGTTTAACCCTTTAGAGATTGAGGGGTGTCTATCTGTTAACATGGCAGTTGGAAGCCTAATGAAGGCTTCTATAGCTACCATGTTGAGGTTTCTATTACTTCCTGCCCTAGTACTTCCTGCCATTCCTCTACTCATCTGTTCCAGTGCTGGTTCTCTAGGGCCTTCTGTTTACCGTGTTCTTCTTCCGGATGGGAAAATTTCCCCTGACCCACTTCTATTTATCACAGATTGCTGAAACTGCACATATGTAATGATATAAGTCTCTATAGGTTATGTGCCAATTTGCAACTTCAGAACTGATAACGGTCTTCATTTTACAGGTGCCGAAGTGGTGTGAGGTTTGAAAATAGACCCAGTGGAATACAGAGCAGTCATCAAGTTCCATTAATTGAAAGGCCGCACACTAAAGGCGACGTTTGATGTGATGAAAGAGGTTTATGGTGATGATTACCCATTATGTGATGTAGTCAAGAACTGGCATTGTCAATTTAAATGTGGTCGGGCGTCGGTGCAAACAGCTCCAATTCCAGGGTGACCCCATTATGCTATTGATAAACACAACATCCAGCTAGTGGAGGTTGCCATTTTGGAAAATCGCTGCGTAACCATTTGCCACCTAGCCAAAAATGTTGATTAGTGTGGAGTCTGTGGAAAAAAATCATCCAAGACCATCTTCACATGCATAAGGTATCCGGTCACTGGGTTCCCTGGCTGCTCACACCTTTCAGAAGCAGGAATGAGTCGAATGCTCTCAGGCTCTATTGATGATGTGCCATGGAAACCAGAAAGACTTTTTCAACAAACTGATCACACAAGATGAAAGCTAGGTCCATCACTATGATACTGAGATTAAAGTCCAGTTGATGCAATGGAAGCATCATGACGGCACTTGCCCAGCCCTCGCCAGGCAAGGTCATGCTCACAGTATTTTGGGACCAGCACGGAGTAGTATTGATGGATTTCCTAGCAAAGGGTACCATGATCACTGGGGCATACTATGCTTCACTGCTGCAGAAATTACAGGAGGCCATCAAAACCAAGAGACGTGGCATGCTCACCAAAGGTATCTGCCTTCTGCAAGACAATGACTCACATGTTGCCCAAATGAAAGCATGTTCCTGTGGCTTAGAAATTCTACCACACCCCTCTTATTTACCAGACCTCGTACCATCAGACTTCAACCTCTTTCCAACAATGAAGTTATTTTTGAAAGGCAAGCATTTTCCAGATGATGAGACTCTGATTTCTGATGTCACAACATGGCTTTTGGAGCAACCTGTTGACTTCTACAAGTGAGGTGTTTACAGTTGCTTAAAGAGATGGGAGAAGTGTGTGTCCCTAGGTGGCACCTATGTAGAGAAGGACTAATAACTGTGCCAAGTTTCACAGTTCTTAGTCCACAGGAAGTGGGTCAGGGGAAATCTTTAATGAACACCACTCGTACCAAACATTTTTACGAAGGACATTGCCGTTAAAAAGAAATTCTTCTGATAAAGCTCATCTAGCTTCTGAATCTAAAGCACTACTAGCTAGACTGAAGCAGCACAAGTATCCGTACTGAATGTTACATTCTGCTATTCAGAAAGTATCGCAATTCGACGTGATGTTCTTTTATTACCTAACGTGACCTCTTCCTCATTTATGGAGTGACCATTAGTGTTCCCCATGGTGTATTGTGAGGAATTTAAAAATATTTCTAACGTTCATAAATACTTACCTGAATTATCCAACAATGCTTCATATCATCAAATTCTACAAGCAGGTTGTAGATACGTCCTCGAAAAAGCTCCTACTCTTGGGAATATTATCTCTCCCTCTTTATTTCTGCTACAACATATTTCAAACCTAATTGGTTAAACTTTCCTGAGTGTTTCAAATGTGCACATAACCTTTGCATCTGTTGCAAGTTTATTAATGTAACACAACAACTTAGACATGTTATCTGTTATTTTATTACCTTTTTTAAGTGTCTCACCTACTACTGTCAAGTTTGCTATGACTAGGTGCACCCATTGCCTGAAACGTGTCAGCAGCCTAGTGTTGGTTTCACCTCATGTGTTTTAATGTCAAAATAAATAAAATGTTTTATTGAGGACACTGTATTTTCCATTTGCTTCTTTTCCTGGATCTACACTTGATGCTCCTAACCTTCCTATGAGTGAGTGAGCTGGCTATCCTGTTTTTTGTTCCTTATAAAGAATCTTAGACTTTACATGTTTTAAAACTTTGGGAGACATGTATGAAGAAAGGCACTTCAAAGTGAATTATCGCATATCAATTTCACTGTATAATGTGCCTGAAAGTATGAAGGTGGTTTTTGTGCACTCATAAATGGTGTCTAAAGTTTGACATGTTACATGACCCTCTTCCAATTGGAAAAAAGTTGGATCCAAAATGTCTGACTTCAAAATGGCCACCATGGTCAACACCCATCTTGAAAAGTTTTCCTCCTCCCATATACTAATGTGCCACAAACAGGAAGGTATCACCAACCATTCCCATTTTATTTAGGTGTATTCATATAAATGGCCCACCCTGTAGTTTGATAATTATCAGAAATTACCTTTTATTATTGTAATGATGTAAGGTGAGAAATAAGGGACATTTTTTGCCCTAATAGCAAATATAGCTCCACTTCGACTCCTCAGGGTTAGGCAGACAACAGTAAAATAGATCTGCCTGTTTGAGCAGTAATGTGCCTAGTTTTGTCGACTTTCATTCATATATGTGTCTAATATTACGAGGGTGGTGCGACATGCCTCCCGAACACCCCCAGAACACCCCCTCATGTTAGGCACATTAAAAAGTGATGAGTCTTGCAAACAATGTGCCTAACACATTCATTTGGCTCATTATACATCGCAGCCCGCTTACTTTTGCCGCATTTGAACTATATATGAATTATAACACGTATTTTATATTGAGATCAATGGGAATGGTTTACTTTCAGTCTTAGATGAGTTTTTCAAGCCAGGATCTGCGTGGATTCCGACTTGAAATACTCATCTTGTGGATATAGCATTATAGTGTGGAGAAAAAAAAAAGAAAAAATTTGAGAAAATCATAGATGCAAGAACATGCAATAATTTTTATACACTCTGTAATTTTCCCTAAAGCCTTTGTTATGTTCTCAAAATGGAGACTGTAGACTGGTTTGGTAGACATTTATGATGTTAAATTTCAATCTCAAAAAACATCCTCCAGTTCTATAGATTTTTAGTTGTAAGAGATTCTCATTTACAAACTCAGTTTATGCTCTTTTAGGTGCTTTTTCCTTTTGAAGCACATCATCATTTTACTCAGCATTTAAAGCAGGTATAATATTTCTGAGTCCCCAAGGAGCGTTTATAATGGATGCACAATTATATTGCTTTGCCTACCTGATCAATTTCTTTTTTAATTGGTATATTCTTATACTTTAAATCAAACAATCCCAGTAGAGTTCTAACAAAATGTAGATAAAGTAATTTAAGTGACATAATACATTTTAGATTAGCTGATAGCTTAATTATTATAATATGTGTGTTTTATAAGTAGTATAAAAACATTGTTAGAACTCATTAAGAGAACCCGAACATTGCTGTTTTAGATTGGTTCTTTATAGATCTGCAAGATATGTTTACAGCTTTTAACAGGACATAGTTATTCAACATTTTTCATATGGCATAGTATAGTATAGGTCCCCAATCTTATATAATTGGTAATCAATATTTAAAGGTCAGGGGTTCTGCCACTCAGGGGGACCTTCAAAATAGAAAAAAGTGAACTAACCTCTCCAAAGCCATTTCGTTCCCTGTGCTCCCATCTGATAATGTCACCTTTGTTGGTATGATGACAAACTACAAGCCTCAGCAATCTCTTTCCTGATTGGCTGCAACTTCACATAATCATTGATTGTGATGTCATCAACTGGGAGCAACAAGAGTGGTCATACAGTAGTCTTAAGGGGTTAGTTAACTTCACTTCTACTTTAAAGGCCACCTGACCAGCAGAGCACTTTTTTTTAACAGATTGCTCCTTTAACTTTGAGCAATAGTCAGGAAGACATAGTAAGGCCCGGTTCACATGGCTGAATAAGGGGCGGGGCCTGGGGCCGGCGGGCAGCTCCCCGCCCGGCCCCATAGACAATGAATTATTTACGGCGCGTACGCGCCGTAAATAATGTGCATGTCACTTTCTCCCCCCGCGGCGGATTCGCCGAGCGGGAAGGAGAGACGCTTAGTGGCATAAAGTAAACCAACTTAAAAATGGTGTAAGATTAGACTGGACAGTTTTAACCTGCACCAGATTTATCAACACTATGATAAATATGGTGTATTATAAGACTGTCTAGTCTAACTTAAAACTGTCTTATAGTTAAACACTATTGATATTTCTGACCCGATATGTATTATTTTACCAGTAAAAATAGTCATGAAAATTATATACACTCACCGGCCACTTTATTAGGTACACCTGTCCAACTGCTCGTTAACACTTAATTTCTAATCAGCCAATCACATGGCGGCAACTCAGTGCATTTAGGCATGTAGACATGGTCAAGACAATCTCCTGCAGTTCAAACCGAGCATCAGTATGGGGAAGAAAGGTGATTTGAGTGCCTTTGAACGTGGCATGGTTGTTGGTGCCAGAAGGGCTGGTCTGAGTATTTCAGAAACTGCTGATCTCCTGGGATTTTCACGCACAACCATCTCTAGGGTTTACAGAGAATGGTCCGAAAAGAAAAAACATCCGTGAGCGGCAGTCCTGTGGGCGGATATGCCTTGTTGATGCCAGAGGTCAAAGGAGAATGGGCAGACTGGTTCGAGCTGATAGAAAGGCAACAGTGACTCAAATAGCCACCCGTTACAACCGAGGTAGGCAGAAGAGCATCTCTGAACGCACAGTACGGTGAACTTTGAGGCAGATGGGCTACAGCAGCAGAAGACCACACTGGGTGCCACTCCTTTCAGCTAAGAACAGGAAACTGAGGCTCCAATTTGCCCAAGCTCATCGAAATTGGACAGTAGAAGATTGGAAAAACGTTGCCTGGTCTGATGAGTCTCGATTTCTGCTGCGACATTCGGATGGTAGGGTCAGAATTTGGCGTCAACAACATGAAAGCATGGATCCATCCTGCCTTGTATCAACGGTTCAGGCTGGTGGTGGTGGTGTCATGGTGTGGGGAATATTTCTTGGCACTCTTTGGGCCCCTTGGTACCAATTGAGCATCGTTGCAACACCTTGTGGAATCTATGCCACGAAGAATTGAGGCAGTTCTGAAGGCAAAAGGGGGTCCAACTCGTTACTAGCATGGTGTACCTAATAAAGTGGCCGGTGAGTGTATGTTTGTGTGTTCTTTCAGGTTCTAGCAGCTTTTGTCATTGTGAGCAATGTACAGGAGCCTTGTCCTAAGCCCTCTCCCATGAATATGAAATTGAGCTGAGAGCTGTTATTTAGAACTAAGAAACTAACCTGCTGTACATTAAATTTACATTTGTTTCTATGAATCCTAAAAAGCTAGCTATGGACACTATAGTGTGTTAGGTTCAAAATCAAACAGGATATGTCATATATAATAGAGGGAAACAGGCTCGGAATGGCCCCCCGATGGGACCATGAGCATGGCAGACCTGGAGTTGTTTTTTTAACTGCATATACATCCTCAGAAAGGGCAAAAAAGCAGAGAAAGAGAGACAAAAAGCAAGAGGCAGATTATAGCAGACATGTACAGTCATTTACAGCAGCTGTAGGGTGTGCCTCCAACATAAACTCCACCAGTGGACCCAGAAACAGCTCAACTGATGGACCCCTAGAATCAATTCCATCTGTGGGCCCTGACACCCCAGTCCAACTCTGGAGGGAAATATATAATCAGAGAGTAAATATGCTTTCTGATTAATAAGGGAATGAGAACAAAAAGAATAGTATCCCTCTTCCCTGTCATGTGAAGCCATACAGGGGCAAAAGAGGGATCATAGATCTTCGTTCTTTCCCTGCACACTCTCAACTACAATGACCTTAACCCCTTTGCTTTGCATATAGGCTGAAGTAAAAGGTGAAAATATATGTATCTTACAAATCAACCTGCATTGCGGCAAAACTGCTGTTATGGTTATGATCCTGGTTTAGCTTTAAAGCCAAATCCTTTAATTAGCAGCTTCGTCTCTTGTAAAACCTCTGCCTAATATCTAAGATCAAGCAGTACTGCATTCACCCAAGCAGACCTTAGTATAAACTGGAGAAGGATAAAATAAACTAATATTGCTATATTATATTGTAGACAATACAAATGGTATTTTCATGCAGGACCTATATGCTGCATATATTCTGTTGTAGATTTATGGGCAGAAAATATGCAATTCCAAGCATAATTGTATGTTTTGGTTCGCTTCTTGATAATCTACAAATAACTAACTCTTTGTTTCACAGTAATGAGTTAATTATATCAATGTCCCTCTAACCCCCATAGTCAGGAGCAAATAAATGCTAGCAATGTGAAGTTTAAGTACATTGTTACATAAAATTCAGGGTTTACAATAATGCAAGGGCAATGAACTCATCTTTTACAATTAATCTAAAACACAGATGAGAATATGTAACACATTTGGTTTACAAATACATTATTATTTAATGTGTATGTTAGTGATCCAACTTTCTCTCAACAGCACGTCAAGAAATATAAGGGTCGGGCATGTTGGTTCTTAATAATTCTTCTTTTGTTTTCAGGGAAGTAGTTGGAGGCGTCTATCAGTGGTTTATTCCTCTCCTCCCATGTAAAGCACATGCAAGCTTACATGAGTGTGTATGTATATTTCAAGCATATACACAACTTTTAGACTAGGGTTGCACAGCAGATTTAATGGCTCTAAAATATTCCTCCCATAACTGTAGCTGTTACCAGAAAAAGATCCTATCAGCATCTATAGACCTCTTTGGACTGTCAGGCCAATAGCTTGCTATAGAAGGGTTGGCACTTTTCATAGTAATGTATTAAACTAATTCAAGTCAGTAGACTTGAGAAGGACAGATATCCTTTATGAAAAGTCAGCAGTATCATAAATTACATAAAATAAGTTTAGGAGCATGTTACAAGTTTGTTATTGAGTTATGTACTATGTACTATTGTACTATGTAATCTTATAGTACTCATTGTTCCTCCAAGGGCATTTCCACTCAGATTATTGTTACGTCCATCCCTCTCCAAAGAGTGTTTTCATTAAAAAAATCTCATAGACAGGTCTGCAGTTACTGGTAAGCTGACTCAAAATCCGAAGCTACATCAGTAATTAGCTATGACTACAATAAGTGCAATATTTTATAGTCTATATTCTCCTTGGTAAACAGTAAAAATTCAAGCTCCCAAATGTGGTCCTACTGTGCCTTGATATGCAGATTATTTGATGGTGCCTGCAGAACAATGAATCTTTGAACATCTTTATAAGACCTCATGTAGTTTTTAAGATTTAGTATATTTTTGGAAAACCAATGATTGTTGCAGATAATATACATATGCAACCAAATTCCATAGTTTAAGAAATACAATGTTGATACTCAAATATAAAAAAAATGAATCTTTCTAACATTGGTCAAACTCTTTAAGGAATTTTTATTTCGCTTTATTTCTATATTAAATGTGTTAAGAAAATGTTTTTGTAATTGTGTTAAGCTTTATAATCTACTTTATTGTCTGCTATGGTGATATCAGAAAAAGTCCAAGAACCCAGATGCAATACTATTTGGTTGATTTGTCTAATGATGAGGTAAATCCTCCTGTAATAATAACTAACTGTTCTCTGTAGGTAAAGATCTTCTATAGGTATCATCTACATTCTGTGCCATTCTTCAAAACACTACTAACTGGCAACACTTAAAGGAATATCTACCTAACTTATCTTCTGGGTTGCGGACATGTGATAAAAAAAAGCAGAGGGGTGGCCATGTTTGCGCAGTTCATTTATACAGCAGTTCTGAATATGGCTGAGTGCACTAGCTTAGCTGCATTGAGAACTGTTATAAAAGAGAACCAAGAGAGCTGTGCATGTTGACAGCTTTTTAGCACAAGTGTCATTATTTTTAAATTTTAAGACATACCAGTTTGATATACATCGCCCATAAGAATCATTGTGAAAGGGGGTTCCCATGAAGTCATTTTCTTGTTATAGGTCAGTTCATAGTTGTCCATGTTAGTTCCTAAAATCTAAATTGACTAAATATTTTTGCTTGCATTTTCATGCCTTTGATAGGAAATTAGATTGTTTGTGCCACTTAAAGTGGTGTTCCCACAAAGCCACTTCCTCGTTACAGGTAATTTTGTAGCCAGCTACAAGCCAACCTTGTAACAGAATGAGGAGGGTAGTACTTGCAGCCAACTTGTATGGGCGTTCCAACCATAACCGAATAAGTGTGCTCGGCTATATTCGTAACTTCAATGAATAGAAAGGACATGAATAGAATGAATAGAAAGGACAGCCACAAGCACCGCCCTCCTCCTCTTGTAACATGGTTGACTTTCCTATCATAAAATCTACAAAGGCATGAAAATGTACGAAGAAAAAATTTCAAAGTCAATTCAATTTAGGTTGTGGGAATTAACATGAATATGTCAAAAGAACCCAAGTAAACACAAAAACAGAACATAAATTCCAGACAGAGGGCACACTAACTAGCAACAAATCAAAGCCCTAAATCAACAAAACAACACCAATCTTTGTATACTAAAAGTTATCCGCACCCAATTTAATACCATAATTTACATGATTGTATTACGTTTAAATAATGATTGTATTATTTTTTGATAATTGTATAGTATTACCAAGGTATTTTTAAAAATTGTGCTGTATGTTGTGCCAAGTGACATGTGTAGACCAAAAGTCACCCATTATGAGGCAGTTTTGCCCAGAACTCCCTTTCGTTTGTTATCCCTTCCACATACTTTCCACGACCATTGGGTTAAATCCCCACCCTTTTTTGCTAACATCAGTTCCCACTGTCCATGTTAGCATCAACCCGGAGCTTAGGGAATGAGAAAGTCAAAGCTGGGCCCTATCTTTAAGGGCCCCATAGCAGTCACATAAACTGCCATTATGTGTGTTTGCCCTTGGTTGTGATTTTGGTTTATATGCGCATAATTGCACATTAGTATAATAAATAAGGTAAAAGTAATAGCTGTCTTTCAACCACAGTCCATCTTATTACCTAAATCCACAACATACATCAATCTGCCATAACATTAAACCACCACTGACAGGTAAAGTGAATAACATTGACCACTTTGTTACATTGCCACTAGTCAAGGAGTGAGATACAGTAGTCAGCAAATGAACAGTCATTTCTTGAAGTTGATGTGTTGGAAGCAGGACGATGGGCAAGTAAAATCTGAACAATTTTCACAAGGGACCAGTTCTGATGGCTAGATGACTGGGTCATAGCATTTCCAAAACAGTAGGTCTTGTGTGGTTTTTCTATTGCGTGTTACAACGATCCCTCAAGTTCCAGTGGCCTCTGCGGCACATTTGATGGACTATAAGATTTAGTCAATTATCCTGAATATTTAATTTGTAAATCTTCTGTATTAGTAAAGTACATGCAGTAAATTGGCGGTCTAGTAGCGCCTCTCTACAGCACAGTGCGGTATTAAATGTTCTGTACTGCTCTTTATATATGCCAGGATGAGCAGCTCCTTTGGACTCTAGCTGGGGTTATTTTCTTTTCTGGTATATTGGTTCTCATTTATGAAAACTGTCTAGCAGTAAGACTGTCTTTACTGCCCATAGAAACCAATCAGAGCTCAGCTTTCATTTTATATAGTGCTCTGGAAAAATAAGCACTAAGCTCTGATCTGTTGCCATGGGCAACAAAGACAGTCTTAATGTTAGACAGTTTTCATAAATAAGGCCCATTGTGAATAAAGTACATGACTCCTGTCTTCAAAATAGAAAGTAATTTCCAGCTTCCAGCAGCTCTTTCTGGATGTTATATGTAAGGGCTTGATTTATTTGTGTTACTTATCTGCTTAAATTTCTTTCATTTTCATCTTACATTAGGTTAGGCAACATTCTGTGGCTTTAGAACAAATCACCACTTTTCCATAGAGTTTTGGTTTCAACTTACAATGGTCGTCCTGGAACCAATAAATATTGTATGTGAGGGACCACAGTGGTTATTACCTACTGAAAAAGGATCCAAGGAAGGACAACCATAGATTGATGAAAGAGTAATGTGTGCTGAAGGCTCATTCATGGGTGTAGGGAGTGAGGGCCAGTAATGTGCTACCGTCCCTTTAAGGTTTCCTGCCTCGGCCAGGGTTCTGTGCGGAAACTAGTGGGTTAAGTCCTGGGTCAAGTCCCTGGCTGGGGCAGGGTATTTAAACCGGTCTATTTCCTTTTCCTGTGCCTGTGATTACTCTTGTAACCTGACTATTGTGTTCTTACGGATTGCTATTTGGTTTTCTCTGGCTCTGGAGTTTGACGCGTGTCTCGATTACTTTCCTGTCTTCTGAATCAGTGCTGCGCTCTCTCCTGATATGACTTCGACCCATCTGACTATTTTTGTTTCATTGGGTCAGTTGTATATTAGTCATCTGTTTGTCTGCTCCCTGTTTTTGCCAGCGTTTGGTCAGAAAAATGTTCCTGTGCTGGGTCACTCTTTTCGAGGCAGGGTAAGCCAGAGAAGGATTACGGTGTCCCTGACAGAGTTCTAACAGAATCACAGGCCCATTTTTTCTGGACCCCAGCACACTACTGAATATGAAATCAATTAAGGCATTGGAAGACCAGGTGCAAGATTTAATGCAGTTGGTGCAAGACCTAGCACAGAGCTTTCAGGTGCAGGGAGACAACATTCGCCCAGAATGCTGTTGCTAAGTGTTCTCCTGTCGAGCCCAAGTTAAACCTGTCTGATTGCTCTTCTCAGCAACCATACGGCCTTTTTATATTTCCGGAAAGCTGCTTTATTCTTGGCTTAAGTCACATTCCTCAGTTTACTGAGGAGCAACGAGTGGGATTTATCATCTTGTTGTTATAGAGGGGTCCGCAGGCTTGGGTCTTCTCCCTGGAACCTGGTTCCTTAGAACTAACTTCTGTAGACTTGTTTTTTGATGCCTTGGGTCTCCTTTTTTACGAACCAGATGTTAAGTCAGTAGCTGCGACTAACTTGTTATTTCTCCTCCAAAGGCAGTGAAGTGTAGAAGACTATTGCTCCAAATTTAGGCATTGGTCTCATTCTTTGCAGTGTAATGACCCAGCGTTACAATGTCTCTTCCAGCAAAGTCTTCCAGAGAAGCTCAAAGATCTGTTGGTCAGTTATCCGCAATCTAAGACCCTAGAGGAGTCGATGGTCCTTACTATTTGCCTTGTCTGTAATTTACAGGAACATCAAAAGGATCATTTTGAAATACCTCTGCTTTCCTCTCTGTCTAATAAGATGTCAGACCCAGATCAAAAACCCATGCAGCTGGGTTCGACCATGTCTCCTCAAGACCGCAGAATCTTCATACAAAAGGGGTCTGTTTCTACTGTGGAACTGAAGGACACTTAATCCAGAATTGTCCCGAACATCCAATTCTGGTATTGCAAAAAGTATTGTATTATGTATAATAGCCATGTTTTTTTTGGAAATGCGTTTCTTGACTGCAGTTCTGCAGCCAATTTTCTGGACTCACGTGTTGCGGCCAAGCTGGGTATTCTGTTGTTGTCTCTTGGGATATCTGTTAATGTGGCTGCTATAGATAACCCCCTTCACCCCACATCTAGGCCAGGGGGTAATTAAGTTTCACACTTCTCCACTTATGTTAAAAATATTATTACTCTCCAAGGTTATGTCCTTTTTCATATTGGATAATTTAGTCGCAGAGATGGTTCTGGGATTACCTTGGTTGCAAATTTATAACCCAGTAATTAATTGGGAGAAGGCTGACACAGTTCAATGGACCCTTAGGTTATACAAAGGTTGTCCACTCTTTCTCTCGGTAACTCGCACTTACCCGAACTTGTTCAAAAATTTTCTGATGTGACCTCTGAGAAAGGCAATGAATTACTTCCCAAGCCCATTTTAGCTAAAGGTGTTGTGGTCTCAGCTGTATCTTGCAACCTTGCCAATGAGATTAGACAGCATTCGCATTTAGCTCCACTTACTACTTTCTGCTGGACAGCTATTTGTACCTCCGCTGTTTAGACTCCGGCTGTGCAACGAGTTGAATTGTCATGTCAATTCTTGAAGCGTTTTTAATGCTGAAAACCCTCATAGAAATCGGGAGAGCTTCAAAACCTTGTCCAAAACAATGGTCACATGCCATCGCCTGACATCACCATTTGGAAGTGAACGGGCTCTTAGAGGTGATTTCAAGTGATTTACAGTGGTAAAGCATCTCTCTAATTGCTGTTAAGAGCAGCTCAGGCAAAATGGCTGCCCCAAGAATCATATACAGACAGCAAAATTTAAAAAAAATCTGCAATCAGAAAATAAAAAAAGGGCTAAGAAGAGAAGAATATATATCAGTATCTTGTTTTAATTAGGAAAAAAAATGATGAAAGATTCTTTTTAAAGGATGCTCTCAGGTTGTATTTAATACATTTAAGATATCACTGTTCCAATTAACCCCTTAAATTCCACCCACCATCTTTTGGCGGTTATTATTCTGCAGCGGTGCCAAAAGACATCGCTGCAGAAAGATGAGTTTTGCGCCTCAGCTATGCTAGGAACAGAGCTGTAGTTAACAGTTCCATTCCTAGAGCAGTTTCGGAGAGCGCTGGGAAGTGGAGGAAAACTCCGATCCCTGGCGCTTAAGCCATTGATTTCCACGGTCCCTGACCGTGGAATAAATCAAAGGACATTCCACTACTGACCCGATGGGCCCGGGGAACGTCTGAACGCCCTAGGGACTGGGAGTAGCCCCAGAGCTGCCTGTATAACAAGCCTGCAATCAGGGCATACTGTGTACTGCCCTGACTGCTGCCTATGTCACAATGACACAGATTGTAATGTTTTAGCATAATAATGTATACTAATACATTTCAAAGTGTAAAAAATGTACAATAGTTATCCCTTAATGAGATTTAAAAAAAAGTGCAGAAACTATAAATAAATAACAATTAAAACGTTATTGTGCATTCATTAAAAAAAAAAAAAAAACGAAACATATTAGGTATATACACGACCGTAATAACCCAAAGAACTATTTTAACTTGTCATTTAGCATGAAACGTGAATGGTGTAAAAAATGTAAAAAAAATTTTTGCAGTAATTTATTTGTCAAATTAAACTATGCTCCCTCAAAATACAACTTCTCCTGCATAAAACCAGTTCTCTTACAACTACTTCACTTTAAAGATACAAAAGTTGCGACTGTTGAATTGCAAAGAGGCAATAATGACAAAGTTTAGCTGGTCATTAAGTACTTTTCAGGCCTGGGGCTAAAAGGGTTAAATAAAAAAAAAATCTATACACCACTCGCTATTGTTCCAGTGCTGACGCTCCCGGTGATGTCTTCTTGGTCTTCTGTTTACTGATTGGCTGCTTCATGGACATAGGAGACTGTGGACTGGATCAGTCCCATTGCCTTCTATAGGAGAGTATTCTAGGCATGCTGTTTGACCTGGAGAATTTCAGGCGGAAATAACCAAAATGGATTTGAGGAAGCTTAGATGCACTGTGTGTTTTGACAGCTTTCTATCATAGCCAGCATTAAAGGGGTTGCCTCACCATGCTGTTTCTCAGGGCAACAGCCAGCTTCAGATTTATACTTCCTTACTCTTCCTGTTGTGGGTGATTATATAGTAGTGATTAGCATATCAGCTCCGTATTTCCATCTCTTCTAATTGCACTGACATGATTGCAGAAAGTGTAATCTATAGTGCAGAGCACTTCAGAGCTCAAAGTAAACAATTAAAATTAATAAAAATTGTTTGTTAAAGACAACACACTCTGTTCTCAAGATGTTGGCTGTCCTGTGTGCTGAACTGTGGTGAGGTCAGTCCCTGTTATTAAATAAGAAATGAATGAATTGAATGAGAAAGAGTGCCACCATTTCTCATTCTGAGATCTTGGGAGGTCGATCGGTTAACATGGCAGCAGGAAGCCTTGTGAAGGTTTCCATCGCTGCCATGTTTCCCGTTTTACTCCTTCCTGCCTTAGGAAAGAAATAGTAAGACTGCCATTTTGCTCACCTTTCTGCATTGTATAAACAATACAGAAAGGTGTACAAACAATCGCACCCCCTCAAGTACCCTATGGGAACTCGATGTACAAGTGAAAGAAAAAAATTTTTAATAGTGTAAAAAAAAAATGTAAAAGGTCAAATTATCCCCCTTTTGCCATTTTACAAATAGAAAAAATAAAATAATGAAAAGGTTACACATAATTGGTATCACCGCTTCAATAAAAGTCCGATTTATTTAAATATAACATAGTTTATACTGTACACTGAATACCATGGAGGAAATTAAATTCCAAATGCCAAATTGTGTTTTTTTTTGGGTCATATCACGTCCCTTAAAAATTGGAGTCAAAGTGAACAAAAAAGTTGCTTCCATTCTAAAATAATACCAATAAAAAGTATACTTCAACCATCAAAAAATTCACCCTCACTCAAGTCCATAGGTGGAAGTACAAAAAAGTGTTTATTTAGGTTAACTTAACTGATGATACATGGCCTACTTTTTCTCTTGTTATGTTATGTATTGGTTCTTTTTACTTTGTATTGTTTGCTTGACCATACCTTGCCTTTTTTTGTGTGTGTGTTTGTAAGATTATAATAACTCACAATAAAAAATCTTAATGTTTAAAAAAAAAAAAAGTTACTGGTCGCAGAAAATGGTGTTGCAGCGCAAATCTCAGTAATATAAAATGTTTGTTTTTTCTTGCTATACTAAAACATAACGAAAACCCTACATCAACCTGCATAAAACAGATAACACATAATTTAAGAGTAATCCCCGTAAAAACAAAACCCCCGCAATCATGGCGCAAGTACAAGTATAGGTTTTTTTTTCACAATTCGCCCCACTTAGAATTTTTTTTTGCGGTTTCCTAGTATATTCTAGTATATTCTTTTGGAAGGCAGGGAGGAAATAACGAACGTGTCGTAAAAAAAATTGCTCTGTTTTATACAATAGGTCATTTTCTGATGATGCATTCCCCTTGAAGGATCTACTTCTTCCATGTTAGTGCCAGGCACCGAATGCGCACCGTCAGATGGTTAAATAAGTTAGTGCTGTTTTGACAGCACAAGGAGGACCTAAACAATAAGGCAGGTGGTTTTACCATTATGGCTGATAGGTACATTATATTTATATATTTGCGATATATCAGGTACTACTTTAGCAAACATTTTCAATACGTCTACATTTTTTCTTTCCAGTGGCAAGTCCGTGTCATTTAGGTAACCTCTAAACAAATTGAGATGAAGCAGACAATTTATGCCTATTTCCCAGAGTCACAACCTTTGAAAAGTGTCATTTTAGACTGATTACCTTATCTACAAGGCTTCCTCCCATTTGTTGCTGGTCGTATGACTGAAGAGCAATATGTAAGCTGCTGTAGGAGGCTGAATACCTCTGGAATATGTCATCTGTGACTGATAACCTGGGTAATATGCATTGCACACACAGGATAACCTTTGCCATATTCTGCTTGGCAAATGGCTAACTTTTATTATCAGTCATTTTATGAATTTCGGTAAGCTTTCACACAAGCAATGTCATCCCCAATAATGCTATTTAAACCGCAGATATTCAGGTGCATCACATTCTTTTCTTTGAGCTGTAAGCATGGCCATTTAGATTGAATTCCGGCTGCTAAAATTGCCTATGGAACAGTAAATGATAAGCTGCCGTATTCATCTCCACAGCTCGCTCTGCACAATTGATGTTTCATTATCATTGCCTCTCGGGTTAATTTGTGGTCATTTCTCTGCCTTTCAGATTTATAGGAAGTGTCTTAAGCCATAAAGGTAATTATTTTGACCCACATTTCCCCATAGCACATACCATAATAATAAAAATACATTAAAGGTAAATGTTTTTTGCGTATACCCGATGATTGAAAAACATTCTGAACAAATTTTAATTAAAGATCAAATCAAAGATATTTCACCCCATAGATTAAAGAAAGATAATAAAAAATATTAAATGAGGGATTTTATGGTATAAACCTTCAGCTGCTGCATTATTCTCACTAGTTTATTTTGCAAGGGAAGAGAATTAAAAGAGGGAATACAGGTAATATAAATGAATCCCATGCTGGAAAATGCAATGATTGATATATAAAATACATAATGAGAACAGCTTATAAAAACTCTTAGACTACTGGCTGTAATATGGGCGCATATAATGTCTGGATTACTGTTGCATTAACCAGACCTCCTGTGGTTGTACAGATCCCCATAGTAGTTTCTTGGAGTCTATGGAGGTGATTCTAAAAATGCTAAAATGTTCCATGAAAAAAAGGTTTTCTAATTTGTAAAGACATTATCCCACATCCACTATTGGGGCGACATCTATGAATGCGCCTTTGCCATTTTTTGCCATATATTGCCAGTTCTATAGATGTATGAACAGGGATATAGTATGAAACTGCCATACAAAGTATGGCACATAACACTCTATGCACCAATTTTGAGTGTTATGCGGCAAAAATGTTTGTCGCATAAACAATTTCATTTATACTGTTGTATTGTACACATCTCCATATCTATTTAGAACTGGTGTGCCAGCGCCATGTTACAAAAACGGTGCATGTGAATTTATAGGTGTCGCCCTTGGAGTTCAAAAATCAGACAGCGTAATCTTAGGCAGCTTAAAAATGCGTCAGATTTTTCACAGCGGCTCATGCTGCTCATAAATTTGGCACGTTTTTAGACTTGATTTTTTTTAAACCAACTTTTAGTTGGCTTCGAAGGACTTTCCACATTTAAGTGCTGTTATAATGTCTTCCCGTATTATGCATATCAACGGAAATCACACAATTTTCTAACACACATTTATTAAACATTCTCCTTCTTTAACTCTGTTATATCAATGGACTATGCTCTTACCTATAAAAAAAAATGGTATAGTCCACACTACTGTCACTAGTTATGGCTCCCATGGAGTAACTGTATGGACTAAACATGGCATCAGTCATGTCACCTCCTGGCAGTCAGTTGGTAGCAGGGTTACAAAGCATCTACGGGGGAACTGAATAGGAATAATGGTGGAAAAAAGTAATCTTGTTATTTCAGCAATTTAATCACTATGTTAATTTACTTGCATTTACTCTACAGGGATGTCATGTTGTTAATAAAGTTAACTGTAAAATAAATAAATATAGTAGATAGAAATAAAAAAATGGTTAAATTCGGGCCACATGTATGAAAACTCCCAACCAGTCAAGGTCTAAGTTTATGTCACACGAGCGTAATGACGGTGTGTACGTATGCGCTGCATACGCGGTTTGATTTGGGCAGTCGCGCTGATAGACGTGCTCCCGATGAACGGGGTGGTCAGGCGGGCTCGCTGGACCTTAGCCTTTCGTTACTTCAGATAATTGACTGTTTTCCACTTATCTCCCCGGGCGTACAATACAGTACTATTGTATTGTACGCGCGGGGGGACGAGGCGTAATCCATTGTTCTCTACGAGAGCTATGGATTACCGTAATTGTGGGGTGCATATCGCCACGTATAAAGCACAATATGTGGCGAAATATGCCCGCAATTACACGGCAAAATAAGCCGTGTGAACATACCCTAGGACTTTCTTTGTTGCCTATAGCAACCAATCAGAGCACCCCTGTCATTTCATATAGTGCTCTGGAAAAATGAAAGGGGAGCTCTGATTGGTTCCTATGCGCAACAAAGTGAGTTTTAGACCTAGACCGTGTTCATACATGTCCCCCTAGGAGAATACATGAGCAGCTTTTATCTATAGACAGGAAGTAGTAAAACATTGCAGTGATGAAAGTCTTCACAAGGCTTTTAGCCACAATGTAAACTTACTGATACCCCACAATCTTGCTGTGGGATCCTAATCAGAATGAGAATTTGTTTCTCATTCACTTAGATCGCAACCATAGTGTCAGAGGGGGTTAAACAGCACGAATGGAGCTGGCTCCATTCTGTGCTGTCATCATTAGGTGTCAGCTGACATTAGCAGCTGGCGCCCATCACCTATGTGTTACGGTTCCGGACACGGAAGTGGATCCACTGGACCACCACAAGCGATGGTGTAAGCCACGCCAGGGAACGGAATCTAAGTAGGTCCCGGTTTTCACCAGAGCCCGCTGACAAAGCGGGATGGGACTTGCTGCGGCGGGAGTTCTACCAGGTCGTTACCCCTGAAGTGACTGGCTTGCGGTGGCCAGCCGAAGTATAGCGTGTTGCAAAATCGTCTGGCTAGGCTCGTAGTCGGGGTCAGGCAGAAGGTCAGGGCAGGCAGCTATTGGTTCGTGGTCGTGGGTACAAGGCAGGCGGTCAGGGCAGGCGGGCTGAGGATTCGTGGTCAATAGACGGAGGGAGGATACGGTACTCGGTTGATCAGGACAAGGCAATAGGATCGCTTTCTCAATAGGAAGGCACTAAAGATCGGGCAGGGAGGGGGGCTGGCGGAAGCGCCAGGTGAAATAGAGCAGTGCCGGCAATTACCGGCGCACTGCCTTTAAAATCTCAAGAGCCGGCGCTAGCGCGCGCACTTAGATTCAACAGGGACGCGCGCGCCGGGTACAGCAGGAGGTGCAGGGACAAAGGAGCGCGGCTGGGTAGTACTGCGCGCGGAGGGCGGGTGCAACCGCCGCCCGTCACGGGCAGCGGCGGAAAAAAAAACAATAAAAAAAAAAAAAAAAAAATAAAAAAAAAAAAAACAAAGGGGGGGTGGGAGAAAAAAAAAAAAAAAAAAAAAAAAAAGGAGGCGGCTCCGTTCGGGGACCGGGGCAGAGCTGCGCCGGCACCCGCAGGAGGGTTGCGGGCGCCGGGGGGGCCCCCCCCCCCACTACCACGGGCGCCCCCCCCGGGCCCCCCCCCACCACCAGGCACCCCCACCCCCCGCCCCCCCCGGCCCAACCCCCCCCAGGTCGCAACACTATGTAGCGGTATTGCTCTGCGATCCCTCTACACAGCCCCTTACTGACACTAAAATGTACCTATATGTCAATGTTGGTAAGTGATTAAAGGGGTTTTATCACCATAGACTTTGATAGTATATTGCTAGGATATGCCATCAAAGTCTGATAGGTGCGGGCCCCACATCTGGGACATGCACCTATCTCAGGAATGGGCCCCACCTCTGGGACATGCACCTATCTCGGGAACGAGCCCCACCACTGGGACATGCACCTAGCTCAGGAACGGGCCCCACATCTGGGACATGCACCTATCTCAGGAACGGGCCCCACCTCTGGGACATGCACCTATCTCAGGAAAGGGCCCCACCTCTGGGACATGCACCTATCTCAGGAACGGGCCCCACCTCTAGGACATGCACCTATCTCGGGAACGAGCCCCACATCTGGGACATGCACCTATCTCAGGAACGTGCCCCACCTCTGGGAAATGAACCTATCTCAGGAACGGGCCCCACCTCTGGACATGCACCTATCTCTGGGAACGTGGCCCAATCTGGGGACATGCACCTATCTCAGAAAGGGCCCCTCACTCTGGGACATGCACCTATCTCAGGAACGGGCCCCACCTCTGGGACATGCACCTATCTCAGGAACGGGCCCCACCTCTGGAACATGCACCTAACTCAGGAAAGGGCCCCACCTATGGGACTTGCACCTATCTCTGGATACGGCCCCACCCTCTGGGACCATTGCCACCAATCTCAGGATCGGGCCGACTCTGGGAACATGACACAATCTCAGGAACAGGCCCCACCTCTGGGACATGCACCTATCTCGGGAACAGGTCCTGGAAAGTTATGGAGCAGACTGGAGAGCTGGCTGTGGTTGTGGAGATATTGGGTTAGATTAGAAAGCTTGGATTATATAGTAGTAGAATTTAACAGGTTACTTCGCAGTCACATTAGACAGGTCTTTATAATATTCCTGAGTCTTACAGCATGATCTTGGGGTGCCACACAAAATAATGAAAGGTGAATTGTAGGTTGTGCCCATGCTTGAATTGGTTTCCTCTGTGTACTCCAGTATCACATTCCTTAAACATTCCTATAAATTGACACAAAAGCAAAGGATGTAGATTGTGAGCCTATGTCTGTGCAGTGCTGCCAACTATGTCCCACTACTTGTCATCTTAAGCAGATTCTATGGATACAGGGAGTTTCCCAAAAGTATATTTTGCTGTCAGGAGTTAATAAAGCCTTTCAATCAGTTTTTTATTTTCTTAACTCTAGGTCTTACGTCTACTGTCTGTCAGCTTCAGGAAAATCAACGTGTCTTCTCACTCCAGATGTAATCTTTTTTTTATTACGCCTGTCATGTTCACTTAGTAAGACCTGCCAAACCCTAAAGTTGTCTCTGAGGGTATTAGGAATTGCACTAGTATTTTCGCTTTCTTGTATTTCCTACCTTTTAGTTATTACTAACATTTACTGGTGTGAATGTTGCAACAATGATGTCTATAGTGAGAAACAATCCGTATATGATCTGTTCAATCTGAGTGAAAAAAGAATAGGAAAAACATGTATGACAACAAAATATCTCATGCAGGTCCTCCAGAATTTCATATTTTAGCTACTGGAAGGGATGTTCCTCTAAATAACATGTTGGTAGATGAAATGAATAGAAATTCTCTACTATATTATTTGTGATTCTAATTTCTTTAGGAACCTGTTTTAGGAACGCAAGGGATTATGAGAATATTGTATGAGGAAGTTCTAATATATTTTACAGTGGCTGAAGCTATAATACACTCACAGGATGTAATACACTAAAAGTTGTACAACAGGGCATCACTTTTTTTAAAAAATTTATTAGTCTTACTGTTGACTACAATGCATTTATTTACTGTATTGAAGTTATGTGTTTGTTAGGTGTTGTGTGTTCTATACATTTATTTATACTATTTTGTGTATGGCAGTGAGTGATGATGTTCAATTCGGTATCATCATCTGTTACTACTCAGAAATAGAAAAAAAGCTGGCCTGCCTGCTGACTAGCACTCTTGTCACCCACCACCATCCCCGAACACTGTATAGTGTGACGTTTTGTTCTGGGAGGGCTGCAGGTGGCTACACTATAACAGCGATGGTCTCCTAACTAACTCATGTGCACTAGTCAGCAAGCCGACAAGCACTTCTATTCTGTTGCTTCCTCCCTGAACAGAATGACACAGTATACAGAGGAGGGCGATGGGTGGCTACACTATAGCAGCGACGTTGCCGTCCATAGTGAGCTTAATTAATAAAAAAAAAAAGGACAATCCCTTTAAGAGATGAAATAACCTGTTGAATGACTGCTTTACTAGAAAGATGACAAAAAGCAGGTTTAGTGACTCCTTGTGACTAATTAGCAGAGGGGAATGAACTGGATCTATGTGCCAAGCACATTTACTTAAGAGCTCCTAATCATAGGAATCTTATGGGTATTATTTTTTTAGCTGAGTTGTTTTGGCATCTAACGGTTGTGCTTTAAATGATTCGTCTCCATAAAATATCATGATTTAGAGGAAAACTAACTCAAAATGCCTTTTTTTCATATATGTAAAGAAATTTGAAAAATTAGAATTTAATAAGTTAACCAAAGAATTTTAAAGGGGATTTTTAGTATAGAGAATACACTTTTCTATAGCCTTCAGATTTAGGTAGGGCTGGTTTGCCCTGATTTCAATAAAGCTAGTGATGAAAAATCTTATGACCAATTACCAGTCTTTTTCCAGACAGGAAAAAGAACGTGTATGGGATCAATGAAGGATATACTTCCTCTATCTTGACTGTAATGTTTGGTCACATAATTCTCCTGACAGCACTGGCAACCTTAAGATCAGACAAAACCGACCTTACCTGTATTCCAAGTGCAACAATACCTATTAGGAGCTTTTACAGAGAGGTTCGCTGTTCAAGATCCTTATCTCTTGGCCACGGTCAAGAGTGGTTATAAAAAACTTATTCTTCATCTCGAAGACCTGTCTTATCCTGCATCTTACAATTTATCAGTGTAGAAGTAATACCTCATTTCCTCTATCGTGACGTTACAGGGAAAGTATTTACTGCCACAGATCTAGTTGAATGCGGGAGGAGGGGGGCAACAGGAGGATATTTTGTTATCAACCGTTCTAAGAAGTAGGAACTGTCCAAAATTCCAGATCTGTTGTTAGCCGTTTCCTATCACAGGAGATTGTTGACACAAACTCTAATAAAAGGCTATTTAAATTATAGTACTTTGGTGACAGATTTTTGTAATTTGATCTTCTCATGCAATTTTAACATCGCACATTGACTATAACCCTTTAACCTACCAGGATCATAATATGACTCTTAGTTTTTTTCCTTCCCACTTTACAAGAGCCATAACTTTTTTTGGGCTCTTATTTTGTGCTTATATTTTGCAGCACAAGATGTACTTTCTAATGGTCATTCACCATACCATAGAATATACTGGTAAACCACAAAAAAAAAAAATCCACTTGAGCCATGTTTGCAGGTTTTTTTTTTGTTTTTTTATACGGCATTCACTCTTTGATATAAATTATGCATTATCTGTATTCTGCAGGTTGATAAAATTCTGGCAATACCAAATATGTAGGGTTTTCACTATATTTTAGTACCGTAAAAAAAATCCAATCGATTCTTTAACAGATATGGCAATACCAAATATGTGTAACTTTTTTTTATTATTTAATTTTTTTACTTGTCAAATGGCAAAATGGGAGTGATTTGAACTTTTAATTTTAACTCTTACACCCTTTTAACTCCATACACCCTTTTCTCATCAGATTCAGTATTTTGAATGCGCTGAGAAACCGACCGTAGCCTGTGTTGCTCAGTAGAAAATCTGTGCTGTAGTCTACACAGTACAGATTTTTTACTGAGGGAAACCAAAAATGAAAAACATCCGTTGGAATATAGAACATGTTCTATATTCTGCGGGAATGATGACGAATTCCCGCAGCCCTAATGTACTGTGTCACCCAGAATCCAAAATCTGACCGACATTTTTTGCGCAAAAACCGCACAAACAGCTAAGTGAAAATGCTAGCAGATTTTGGATAGCTAATACGTCATAATGGGTTAAGGGGTTAAACATGTCAGAAAACTGTTTCTAATTCTTATTACTGGATTTTAACAATTACAATAACGTAACCAAGTGAAAGAAATCTCCAAGACAAAGTGAAATTATTTAAAAATCGATAACGACTAAAGTAAACCAGTAGAAATGATTTCTCTTACATTGTTCTGGAAAAAGAACATATTTTCAGAATCAGTGAGAAATAGATAAAATAATATGGGTGCATGAGGAATGTAAGATGCATGCTTCACTAACAACAAAGCAGGCAATTTCATGGCTCTAGTCGCAAAAGCAACTGATTTAGCCAGAACCACTAGATAGATTTAGGCATTTGGAAGATTGGATATACGTGCTTTGTTTTCCCACATCCCCACTAAGTTTCAATCATCTCCATAAACAGGTGCAAAGCCTTGTGTAACCTTGTATAGCACACAGCAGTACACCGTCAAGGTTTCTTATTCGATATACTAAAGCATTGCACGTAGGATGCAGGGTTTATAATGTAGTCATATTCTTATTAAACAATACAAATATTTCAAATGCAAAACTTAATACCAGAGGGTGCACAGATCTGTATCAATGAAGACATGTTTCCTCATATTCCTATGTGACAGCCCGGTGTTTGCCTTATTTTCCTTGCTTTAACATCAGACTACCTAATTTAATCTATGGTATCCTTAGGAGCATTGTCTTTGTCCTGTATTGATTCAGCATGTCTTCAGCTCTCAGGAGACAATCCTTCAGCATGCTCATGCATAGCATTTCTTAAGTTCTCTTATCAGAGAACTGTGCTGTATTTATAATGACCTCCCTTTGTATTTATGGAAAGGTTGCCTTGTAACAGGAGTTCAGCTCAATCTTGTGTGTTGACCAATTTCCAGAAAGAATCAAAGCCTTCTTTTCTTGTGTCGATCTGTGAAAAAGGAAATTGGACACAGTACATGTAATTGTCAGAGGCCGGGTTGTCACCGCAAGGTTGTTTATACCTAAAATGGAAAACAAAATAATTTTAATAAACTTAAAAAAATATATCGCATGAAAAAAGAGGTGTCAAGTAGGACTGGCATTGAAACCTACATTGACATTATTTGCATGAATATTTGTTCTAATTCCTTTAAGGGTAAGTTCACACAGCTTATTTTGCGGCACATTTCGCCACGTATTGCGATGCACTGCGATCTAATATGAGCGAAATGCGCCCCAATCATTACAGTAATCCATAGTTCTCATAGAGAACTATGGATTACGCCTTCTCTCTCCGGGCGTACAATAAGATCGTATTGTACGTGCGGGGAGATAATTGCCATGTCATTTATTTGCGGTGCTTTCGTGCCGCAAGTAATGCTTGACTACGCCCCCCCCCCCCGTCACGGGAGTACGCGCCGATCAGCGCGAATCCCGAATACCCGGCATAATTGCAGGCCGTACTGTACGCCCCGCAATTAAGCCGTGTGAACATACCTTAACACTCACCTCTTTCAAAGGTTCTCAAGATTTGGACAGCTATTACTACCTATAACTATATGGTTTAATGTGAAAACAAAACCCATCTCTTACTTCCATAGGCGCTGCTTCGCTAAAAAAAATTTGAAAATTTTGGCTGGCCTGTATTGAATTCATAGAGGCAGAGAAAAGAAATTATCTTACACATGCACAGTGTGAAAATGCTTAAGAGTATCAAATATGCAACCTATTTGTCCCTTACTCAATGCCGATCATTAACACACAGGTATGTGCCTAACCAGCATGGGGTTGGGGTGTTAGGGCCTACCAGTGGAGTTGATGCTTGGGGCCTAACAGTGGGGATGATTACTGTGGCCCAACAGTGGCGTTGATTCCTGGGCCAACCCTACAGCTCCTATACATGATTGCACATGAATCTTGCACACTGCCTCTTGTTTTCTGTCTCTGTTGAAATAGATAAAACTGTTTTACAGCTGAACAGAATAATTAATAAAAATGGCTGCCTAAAATTACTATTTATTTTTTTATTTCATGGGCGACTATTCTTTAAAGGAGTTTAAACTAGGTAAGCAATAGCTCCAGAAGACTAAGGTTTACGGATTTTTAGCTACCAACAACTGATCTGATGTAATGTTTAAGATGTGATATATACAAATCTAATGTGAGCAAACATTAAATAGCTGAAGCTAAAACTTTTATGGTGCCAGTGTCAGAATCTTAAATCCATTTATCTTTGGTTAAGTTGCACCTGATTTTCAGATTCATAATAAGAAATATCAGGTATATAGTGGATAAGGCTTACCGTAAATCTTTTACATTTCAACATTTTTTTCCATTATATACTCAGACAGCACAAGACAGTAAATCATAGTGCTAAGCCACAGCATGGAATAACTGAATACCTCTGGTTTTCTTCAATACACCTGGATAAAAGGATGCCTGTCAGCATTATTCCAAGTTTGGTTCTATCTAATTTTTGTCTCACTACGATACAGAGTCCATTCATGGTTACAGGCAGGGGCACCACAAAGGAAGTATTGGCAGTACTCCTGTCGGGGGCCCTGACCAAATTTTTAGAAAAAGGGGACATCAATGTAGGAACTGGTAATGGGCAGGGAATAGAGGGAGGAGACAAATTGTTTGGGTGTATGGCGTGCTAAAATTACTGATGGCAGCCCTGGTTACAAGTAACCAAATGGAACAACAAAGTGGCTAAGCAGGCATAACCATAATTTTATATAGATAAAGTACAAATTTGGAAACAATAATTTGAAAACATTAAAAAGGGTAAGTGTATAACCTTGACTTGAATCATGTAGATCACTAAAATGACTAATGTGGAAATCCACTAGATACTTTCAATTTATTGTGGGAAACTTTATAGTGCAGTGGCAAATGTAGCAAAAGTGGCATGGAAATCTTTAAAGGGGTTCTCTGACCTAGAACACTGAGGATAGGCTATCAGCACTCAATTTTTGGGGGTAGCTGGGGAGTCTCATGTCTGTGGCTCCCACTAATCAGTTCAAAAATTGGTCATAATATCCTATTATTTACATAGACACAGGACCATGCCCAAATGAATTGGTATTTCTAGTTCTCACCTTCTTCCACTGAGGTGAATAGGATACACCAAAGGAATACTTGTGGTTGGCCTGATACTTTTTAAACACTGTTTGCCTATTCTAAACATAGGAACACACCAAAAAATAATAGGGCTATTGAACCGATGTATATAAAATACAAAATACCCACCAAGAAAAAAATATACCCCTCAAAAAATAACGCAAATAAGTAACACAAGTGTACCGCATATACTCGAGTGAAAAAGCCCACCTCGACTTATACGCGATCTCTTCAGCTGTATGCGCCTCCTGTGGAGTATCCAGCACAGGCGGCATGCTATGTCATCATGCTGCCTGCAAAGCCTGATGACATCACGCCCCCAGTGCCAGGAAGAAGACAGATTGTCTTGTAGCAGCGGGGGAGAGAGGTGAGTACTTATATTTTTTTTTTATTTTTTTATGCCAACATGGAAACCCTGACTATACCTGCCTATGGGGGACATGTACCTGCCTATACCTGCCTATACCTGCTTATACCTGCCTCTACCTGCCTATGGGGACATATACCTGCCTATACCTGCCTATAGGGGACATTAAACTGCCTATACCTGCCTTAGGGTGGCATGTACCTGCCTATAGCTGCCTTTACCTGCTTATGCGTGCCTTTTCTTGCCTATGAGGGACATATACCTGCCTACACCTGCCTATGGGGGACATTAAACTGCCTGTACTTGACTATTGGGGACATATACCTGCCTATGGGGGACATTAAACATGCCTATACCTGCCTATTGGGGACATTAAACTGCCTATACCTGCCTATGTAATTTTACTGATACCCACTTTTATTCTTGAAATTCACCAGTAGCTGCTGCATTTTCCATCCTAGGCTTATACTCGAGTCAATAAGCTTTCCCAATTTTTTGTGGTAAAATTAGGTGGATCGACTTATATTCGGGTCGGCTTATACTCAAGTATATACGGTAATAAGAAAGTCCACTAGTAATAATAATATAAATAGGTTACACGACAAGAATCCGCATAACAAAGCATATGCTAAATAGTTGCAAGTCAAATCAATGCAGGAGATAGCCCAGATGTTTTTCTATAAAATGATGGCAGTCTCACGTTCAAAGCTGTAGTGAATAGTGAGATATAAAGCCTGAAAGTCAATTGTTCAAAACATTGTTAACCTTTTGCTTGTCAGTGTACACAACTGCAACTATGGAGTGAAAAAGTTTGTCAGGTGGTAAAAAATATAAATAGGAGAATGGTGTGTAATAAATGTAAATAGGTTACATGACAAGCTAGCCATATAAAAAGTGATAAATAAATAGCAACAACAACATATGTGTAACAAAGTAACATACCTGTAATACTGAGGAGCAAAGGGTGTCAGTATTTTATGTTGTATAATTACAATTTTTAGATATTTAAATATTTAAAGGGATGTTCTGGGCACTAACATTGTTATTTTGTCCATTGGGCTATGAGTAAAAATAGAAGCTAAGACTCCCTCCTTACCTCCCGAATGCTCCCGTTCACTCCCGGCTGCTGGTCTGCTCATCCTTGCTGAAGCTGTGAGTAGTCTTCATTCACGTGACTTATCCAGCCAATTACAGACCACAAAGGTCATGTGCATGTGACGTTGTGGCCTGTGATTGGCTGCACCTGTCATGTGAATGATGAATATTCACTGCTACAGCCGGGATGAACGGGCCGGGAGTGAACGGGAGCGTCAGGGATGTATTACTCTTAGTCTTAACTACTATTTTTACTCATACCCTGCCAGACAAATGAACACTGCTAGGGCCGGAACACCCCTTCAATTATCCGCTGGTATACTGCAGGTAAGGTGGAATATTATTTTATCAGTACAGATAGAAGAATACTAAAGGCGACAATATGCCAACACCAGTTTTTTGGTCTATTTTGCGCCCAAACCACTTTTGACGCCATATTCTTGTTGTAAATGAACTGTCGTACACCAAAACTAGGCGCACAATACGCTGGGCACGACACTTTGTAATGCGCCTATATATGGTCCGCTGTGCGTCCCCGTCATGTACTACGCCTATTGAGGCGCATTACATATACCTCCAAAGCTATTCTATGTGCCGCGAGTTGTGCAATGCGCCTTTTTTGACGTGATTCGCCTTTTTAGTCGCATTAAGTCTCCTATGTAGGGTATACCTGACACCAGTTTTTGGAAATAAACAGACTTTCTGGCGCAATTTACACTAATTTCATGCGCCTAAAACTGGCGTGGAAACACCACTTTTCTGACATGTCGCCATTAATATTATCAGCAATGGAACATTTACAGAACATACAACTGCCTGATAGATTTTAGACTTTTTAGAAGTTAATTATAAGTAATAATATATTTCACAATGCACGCCATGGCCACTGTCATGGACCATGGTCATGCCCGTGCCTCTGCTGCGGCTCCTGCTCGCTACTCACCTGTCCTGGCTCCTTTCTGTTCCAGGCTCCTGGCAGAGATGCCTGCCAGCAGGTTTGAGTCCCCGCTCTTTCCTCCGGCTCCCTGGCATCCTGTGCGCGCACATACGCCCTCTAGGGGAGCGCGTGACACTGCTTTGTATTTAAAGGGACAGTATCCCAATTTCCTGTCTGTGACCTGTGATCCCTGGCTACTTAAAGAACTTCCTGCCCTTGCTCAAGTGTCAGTTCGTTGGTGTTCTTCCTTAGAACTTGATCCCCGTCTGCTGTGATTCACCCTCGAGTTACCAGTATTCCAGAGTATCTGCATTAATTTGCATCTGCGCTATCCAGCATTCCTGTTTCTCTGCTGCTCCTGATGTGGTGTTCATCTGTTACTACCTGTTATTTGCTGCGGTGCCACTCTGCCACCTGCCTGGGACTCTGCTCCCTGTCTATACTCTGCTGTAATCTATCACCGCTACCACTGTCCGGTGTCCCTGTCCCGCACGTCAACTACCACCGCTAGTATCACCATCCACGCATGCGGTGGCCCAGAGGATCCACATACCCGGTATTTCTAACCACCTTGGTTAGTAAACGTAACAATATAACACTGAAAATTGGGTAGTAGTTGGGAAATCTTTTGTAACTAGTTGCCATTTGGTGCCTCTAGCATTTAATGTTGGGTACTTTGAATATCCTTAATTAATCTGCTTAATTAAATAGTATGGGCATCATCAATTGGTTTTAAGCCAGCATGGTGCACCACACCTAACTTTGTGACTAGCACCCGATATAAGCCTTATTAGCCTTTTCTATGTGTGATTGTAGTTCTAGTAATAACCCTCATGGATAGTAGGTGTGAGTGGTTATTTATCAGTATTTATGCACTTGAGCAACCTCCCTTATATGGTAAAAGCAATGGTAAAATTGCCTTTTTAAAATTAGATCGGATGGTTTAGGACAAAGTAAAATAGATCCAAAAACTTTGGTCCTGAGATAACATTTTTGATTTTTGTTTGAGATTCTTAGAATAATGTATTGTTTTTACTGTAGCTGTGTGGGTTGCACTTGCACAAAACTTGTAGGTCACAATTGCACAGTAATCTCTATTCTATTCTATGGGAGTTCTGAGTACAGCTGAGAAGTGCACTCTGTTGTACTCTGAAGTGCAATACACTCTCCGTTCTACATGGAGGTTTTTGGAGGCCTATATCCAAGATAAGTGCTGTCCCAGAAGTGGGACCTAGAACTATCAGACAGGGAATTTCCTATCGATATTCCATAAATGTTTGAAATGGGAACCCTTTAAATTATCCTTTGCAATATGATGGCTCTATTATATGCATTTCTGTTATTGTCACATTGTCATGGTGGAGAGAAATTAAATGTAATGGTGTAAGAAAGATAATGTGATGGTTTTCAGTTTCATGAGTCTCTTACATATTCTTCACACTTTGCATACCTTAATGAAATTCTTGACTTGTTGTGGGATTTCATACGTAGTACTGAAAGTTACACTATAATTTTTAATAATTTCACATGCTAAAAAGCAATTTTCTACCGATGGTTTGTGGTAAGAATAGCAATTTCCAAATTTTATGGTATTTCATCTGAAACATCGGATCTATTAAAAACTTTTTGATTGCTACAATTGAAACTCTGGTTCTTGAAGCAAAAGTTTGATTCAAACGTTTAAGTTTGTAGTCAAGGACGAAAGCTTTTGCTAGGTTACCTAGTTTATACATGACCTAGCAAATCAAAGACACATGTTGAAGACTGATAAAGCAGTCTGAGTGATATATTCTATATATTGCTATGTGGTACAAATGTTTAATATGTACAGTAGAATCATATGCTCACACGTCTAGGGCCCAGGCATATGACACTGTTATGCTTTGTTCAACAGCGCGCCGGACCAGCCCCCACCTCCTAGAGGAGGCGCGGCATTACCTGGCACGCTAAGGTGCATCATCCGCACGCCCGGCTGTTGGGGAGGGGAAGAAGGCGGGGCAGAAGGGACGGATGGTCTTTGGACCACCCCTTCCGCCCAGAGAGCAGTTTGCGCAGCACGAGGCAGGAATCCCGCCTGCCCTCCCTATGTGTTGGTGGTTGGTTGGAGGTCGTGGAGGTAATAGTGCAGGTAGTTTGGTGTTTGGTTGTTGGATTTGGGGGAGTTTGAGAACGTGGGCTCGGCCTGGCGAAGGTGGACTCTTCCAGGCTGGTATCTCTGGAGAGCAAATTGGGTGAGCTATCTTATATGGCTTTTGGACCTCTGAACCAGTGGAGTACGGCCAGCGGTAATGGTGTTTTTCCCTTCGGGGATTTGGTCGCCAGGTCGTTTCGGCTCCAAGGACCTCTGCCCCATAGGTTGGGGCTGGTGTACTTCGGAACTGGTTTACAAGAGTTGAGTTGATATTGCTTGGTTGGTTACGGAGTTATCTGGTTACTTAGAGATTTATACAGATGTTTATGGTAATTATATGTATATATGAGAAAGGTTATTTATATATTTGTATTTTGTTAATATTTGTATGTTAATATTGTTAATATTAATATTGTATTTGTTAATATTGTATTTGTATTTTGTTAATAAAACGGCTGCTGTGGCCAACTTAATTCAGTTGGTTGTCGGTGTGATTATTTGAAGGAAGGGTCACGAGCAGTGAAAAGGGGTAAGAATGTAACGGGGCGGTTTTGAATCAGTTTTGCTTATGGTCATGATACTGTAGTCCTGGGTGCCTCTCTTTGTAAAACTTTGCTGATTTGTTGTGGATCTTGCCTATTAAATACAATAAGGAAAACAAAAAAACAAAATGCAAAATAAATCTTAACTGTTGTGGATTTTGCTGTGGATTACCCACATACAGTTTAGAAAATCATTTTCTCAAAGTTCAAAATGTAAAAAAAAACCACATTATTCAACTTTCCTGTAGACTCCTGTGAAGGTTCTACAGCAATTCCACAACGTGTGAGCATAAACTCAAACTTTTGCTTGCCATCGGAGATGAGCATTATTTCTCCAAAATTCGCCAGATTCGCCAAATTTTCAGCAAAAAATCATTTCGACCCGAATTTATTTGCGGCGAATCACGTTAAAAACAGCTATTTCCTGGCTGCAGAGAGCCTGTAGGGTGTTTTAGAACATTGTGCCATGCTCAAATATGCATAGGGAGCATGGTCTGGTCTTGATACAATGCTGTGTTTTTGTATGACATGCAGATGACAGCCGCCGCTATTAGAATTGCTTCACACTTTACTTCTCTGGGCAGATATAGGGGCAAAACTGACCAAATATCTGAAGTGAGAACACAGCCTGACAAGGTAACTTCAGTGCCAGCTGGAAAGAACTGAACTGAGGGCCAAGATCCTACTATAGAGTCAAAAAACGCAATAGTAGGTTCCTGGAGCAGGCACAGGTCGCAGCACAGTAAGAGGACATCACAGCAGGGGTCACCGCGGGAGGTCAGAGCTTCCGGTGTCATCTAGCGGCCGTGTGTTGACCACCAAGACAACGGTTCTTGAATGGTTGACTAGGTCATCCATTTTCTCCCAGATGACATCTGACAACCCTGGCAAAGAGTCGGTGCATCCGTAAGACACAACCTTTAGTTGGTATTTCCCGGGAGCAGGTCAGAGGCCCTCACCTGTCTTCAACCCGCCTCTGTCCCGTTCGGCTCCCACAGCCAGAGCACTACTATGTGCTGTGGGCTCTGCGCCACTATACAGTGAGGACGAACTATTTGAGGACAGTGGGCAGCAAAGAGGTGGGGAAGACATCCGCTGCTTCTTGCAGAAGTGGGCAAGTAGTGATGAGGAGAGTGGCATGGGGGGTTATGTTGTGAGCGGTCAGGCTCTGTATATCGAGACCAGTGAGGAGGACAGAGGTGAAGGGCAAACAGTAATCGATGTAGCCGATCGCACTAGGGAGCCGGGTGAAGCAAGCAAGTCTGTGACAAGGTATTCTGGTCCCCTAGTTAAACAAGGCATAAAGTGCCCCCCAAATGTAAAATTCAGCCCACTCCATGCCTCCTTGCGCCCCCTTTTCTGCCGGGGTGAAGTGGCACCCTAGGCATTCGCCTACCTCCGACTACCCATCGTCCCAGCCCTGGAAGCAAGGGCTTCATCATCATCATCATCATCATCATCATCATTGGGAGAATAGAGCGGCAGCATCTTCATAAGGCAGTCAGGCAGCAGGCAAGTCGGTAGTCAGCAGGGTGGCAGCAGTTCGAGTCTGGGAGCCAAACGGCCACGATTTAGAACACCCAATTTTCAGGTCACAGAAAGCAGCAGCGCAGGGGCTCACCGAGGCAGCTCGGTAGTGTGCCAGTTTTCTGCCAAGACACTGGAGGAAGTGAACATGACTATATGTCGAATCTGTGGGCGGAAAGTAAAGCGTAGACCAGGGACCTAACGTTGGCACCACAGCCCTGCGTCAACATATGCAGCGTCACCATATAGTGGTCTGGGAGAATCGTATCTCAGATGTGGTAGTCCATCTTGATGCAGGAAAGGCACCCGCTGGCACGCCTCCCATTACAGGCAGTCAAGACTCCACCACCTCTGCCAAAGGGAGCTGTCTGTATTTCACATCTTCTACCGATCCAGATGCTCCTGCTCCTCACCACTCCTGGTGCCAGCAGTCATTCACCGAGACAATTGCCAAGAGACAGTAGTATGCATCTAGCCATCCCAAGGTGCAGAAGCTGACCATGCTCCTGTCCAACTTGGTGGTACCTATTCCCTCCCTTTTCAAGTGGTGGACTCTGCACCATTCAGAGAACTGGCCAGGAAACTTTGCATGTACTTTAGCCATTCCTACACTGCCAAGTACACCCTCCCTGAGCTGGACAGAACAGAGAAACTATGAACAGAGAAAAACAGAGAGAAATCTATGAACAGAGCAAAACAGGGATACATTTTTGAACAGAGGAAAACAGAGAAATCTATGAACAGAGCAAAACAGAGAGGAATATATTAACAGAACAAAACAGAGCAAAATTTCTTGATGATCCAAGCGGACAGGAATACTCCACTGTGTAATTTTGATGTCAGCCAGTGGCAGCTCATGCATGACATGTTCCGTTTGCTCAGGCTCTTTCAGGAGGCCACATAATTTGTCAGGACTATGGGATGAACAATGTCATTTCACTGCTTCATGTCCTGGAACTTATGCTGCAAAATCTGTGTGTTCAGGGGACTGGAGACATGGCGACTACATCTCACGGCCACATGAGTCCGGTGGGGGCAATGGATAACCAGTGAAGGGGTTGGAAAAGGGGAGAGGCAGAGGATTTTTGTGCTTTCCAAGTGAAGGAATGAGCGGATTCGGGAGATGTTTTTCAGGTGGAGGAAAGGGTAAGGGTTTGGATGTGTGGTTTGAAAGCCCAGACTGGAGTTAAAGGTGAGTGTCAGTGAGAGTGCAGCCATTGGTAATGATAGAGAAATCTATTTACATTGTCCATCCTCCCGCAGGTCTGACCGGGGGGTTCCTCAGCGCTCATGTACCACTGCAATGGCTGCAGTGGAAGGTTGGGGTTGTAAAAGCAGTACCAGCTCAATCTGCAGCAACTTGAGTCTGGAGTTGTTGATGAGTAGCTTTCTTCACCCCCTAGTGATTTAGGTACCCACCAGCAGCAGCACTTGAAGCAGACCCTGAAACCTGGATTCTTCTGGCTACCTGCCTCAGCTACCACTCTGATGCTGCCACCCGCCTGATGCCACACATCTGCTGCCTGCTACTACTTCTACCACCCACCATCTAAACCAGGGACTAAAATTGCCACCCACCTCCCCACTCTTCACTGGGCCATTATGTAACCTTCTGATGCTGCTGCCACCTCATCACTCAGGTCTCCTCATAATGCTGCTGCTGTCACCTCCAGGCTATGTCACAATGTCACTCTCTGGCTTGATGCTGCTGTTCCCCCCACCTCCTCATTATGTCACCTAGCTGCCTCCACCACAAAATTATGACATTGTTCCACTCTCCGGCTTGATGCTGCTGCTGTCACTGCCACCACCTCTACACTGCGTAATTGTGCCAATCTATGACCTAATCATGCGGCTGCCACCTCCACAATCTGTCATTTGTCACTTTGTGGCCTACTCATGCTGCTTCCAACTGACCACTCTCTCAGTCGACCACCCTGTGGTTTCCTAATGCTGTTTTCACCCTCCACCACTCTATGACGTTGCCACTATGTTTAGTTTTCCCCTCCTTTTAATCTGTCAGAAGGAATGCAGAGGACAAACACAACCGATTGTGTCTTCGGAGAAGCAGTGAGGCTAGTATGACATCCTTTGTTTGCATCAGGATTGTCTGATGATAAGGTAGTCAAAAGCAGGAGTGGATACAAAACACAGAAGACATGCAAAAATTCCATTTACATTGTGGGACATTGGATACTGACACAGGTATGAGAGTCCCCACCGGAGGGAGATACACCAACTCCCTTGCATAGGACACATCCGCTGGAATCTTGGCTATAGGTGTATTGGAGATTCAGGTATTTTTTTGGGGTATCTGATTCATTTATATTTAGCAATGGGAGATATTCCTCTCCCTTTGGCTAGAGGGTATTGAGTGTGTTTTCATTTATTTTTTGTAGATGGATATGTTTTTTCTGACCCACTGAGGAGTCCCTGGACTGGGACAAAACGCGTTTGGGGTTTTGAGTGGCGCTTTAAATATAACTGCGCCTGTCTCTTGTCATCCTTTTGATCAAATTCACCAGTTTGGGTCAATTGGTACAGATAAGTACTAGCACTTTATATACCCTATTCTCTTGTATTGACTGTTATCTATCTTTGTAGGGTATTATAGATATGAACATTTTCTGACTAGGGACAACTGTTCCCATGTTTTGTTTCACTGCTAGTGCTCTTGATTTATATTTGTATTGGCGTTTTCTACATATCTGTCCTTTTGGTACCACTCATCGTGGGTTCCTTACTGTCTATCCCTAAATTTTCGTACTTTCCGCCAGAGGAGGCGGTACTGTGTGTAGGGTACAGTTAGGAGTTAGTATTGGGGTCGCCCTTATTGGGGCGGGTTCTCCGATTGTGTTAGGTAACTTAGGGTGTGTAGTCCAGGGGACAGTGTAGGGTTACTGTCCTTACCCCATATGGGTGTCCCGCTACTGTTCTTATAGGCTTGGGTATAAAATACCCTACACAGTGAGCCAGATGGAATTCAGGTGTGTATGGGGCAGACATACATACTCCCTGTATTTGACTCTTAATTATCCCACAAAAAGAGGATAAATTAACCCTAGGGTATAAAATACCCTACAAAGTAAACCAGGTGGAATTTAGGAGTGTATGTGGTTGAAATACGCACACCCTGGATTTTAGAGAGAATACCCCACAAACTAAAACAAACAAAATAAAAACCGCTGGTTCAGAAACAGGTGTGTATATGACACAGAAGCTTATACCACAACGGGAAACTCCAGCGGGTGAATTAATCCAAGGTTTATTAAATATTTATCTTCAGGACAAACAGAACATACAGCATCTAACGCTAACGCTAGCGTTAGATGCTGTATGTTCTGTTTGTCCTGAAGATAAATATTGAATAAACCTTGGATTAATTCACCCGCTGGAGTTTCCCGTTGTGGTATAAGCTTCTATGTTTGGGCGTTGACTGGCAGCCCTCCGTGCGGGGTGAATACCAAAGGAAATACTGCAGTGAACCTGAAAAAGAAAAAGGTGGAGGAGCGCGTATATACTACAGTGCAAGCATACGTTCAACTCGGGGTAAGCAGCAAGAGACTTTTTCTGATACTGTGTATATGACACACACTTGTGAAGGTCTTTCACCGCAGTAGTTCGAAAAATGGGTTTGTTTTGCACAGAGTGCAATATAGTGCTGCAGCAGATAGATGCCTGTGGCAGGAGACACACTGACAAATGTGAGAATTTAACATGGCGTATTTATAGGGCAGTGACCTCACAGAAACCTGCTGGTTGCTGATTGGCTTCATGCCTGCACATGTCATTGAGGGCATTCCTTTCTTCCTCCCATAGTTCTTTGCCTCATGTCACGTCATGTGCTCGCGGCCATGTACCATAAACTTCGCCTTCATGCAGAATCCAATTTTTCCTGAAATATTAAACGAATTCCACTTTGTTAGAATTGATTGGCCCATCTCTACTTGCCATCCCTTTTTTGTGAAAATGGTTCCTACAAAATTAGCTCATCACAGGGTGTACCGCTGCTGGGACTCCAGTAATTCCAAATAAAAAAACTGTGCGCAAACTTTGGCAGATTCAGATAGAAAAACTAAGTTACATAGTTTGTAAGGCCGAAAAAAGACCAACGTCCATACAGTTCAGGATATTGTTCTATAGTGTTGATCCAGAAGAAGCCAAAAACCCCTATGAGGTAGAAGCCAATTATCTTAATTTTAGGGGGAAAAAAGGAAATGCTTTTCTCTGGCTTCCTGTTCCATCACAGGAACAGAAAACTGAAAATAGTGGTGTGCTGGATGCATTACACGATGGGCACCAACAGCACACAATGGACTGTGTTGACTATAATGTTGTCCATTGGGTTTCTGTCTATTACCTGACTGGACATAACAGTGGATAAGGGAGAGATTTGATGCCACAGTTAGCCAGTGAGGAGAGAGAGGTGGTTGGGTGGGACGGTCAGTGGACAGTGTCAGTCTGGTAATATGTTACATACCACTGCCTTGTTCTTTCTCTCTCCATTTGGGTTGCATGCAGCTCATTTTTCCACCCATGCGCCCTGTTATTCAGCGTAGCTCCTTTTCCCTCTTTTAGTAAGTGAAATTCATATTTTTGAAGTATAAATATGGTCATTTGTTCGGCTGTGTTAGCTTTTTGAGTTTGACAACACATCTGTGCAGAGAGTCCTTAGAATTTGGCAAGGGGATGTACCATGGGCATGCATTAATCAAACAATTTAAGATGTGGCCATTATTGTCTGGCTACATGATGAATCTCCTTAAGGAGTTATCCCTTTGAAATCAGGGATGTGGAAAATTATAGCATCTGCAGGTGGTTCTTATGGTGCATCCAAGCCAGGTTCATGGGTAACTGGGTTTATGCAGAATGCCACTGGATTTTGTATCTCAAAGCACTTCTGTTGTTGTATGTTCTTATATTGTGATTTTTTATTATGGCTGGTTTGTATGTTAACAGAGTCATGTTGACTATATTTGTAGACAGTTATTCAATATTACTGTCAGCAAAGTTTTTTGTAAATTTTTTTATATGACAAATAACTGTTATGGCCATTTGTATCCACTCATGGTGTCCTGGTGTTGCTATAATACGTAGTTCACAATTTTGGCATGTTCTTCCCTAATACATCTAACTAAAATTAAATATTATTATATGGCAGAGATAAGTCCGCTCTGATGTTAAAATGACATCTGAATGGATCTGTCAACAGATCATTACCATTAAAAAGATTCATCTTATTAGGTCAGCAAAATATCCATCAAGGGAATGATAGTGGTCATTGGAACATCTAAAACATGAGATGAAATGAATACAATTTTAAAAAATAGAGGGTCGTTCTGAAAGCCTACTAATTTAGCAATTTGGCATTTTGAGTCCCAATTGCAATAGACTAAATGACCTAATGTCATGTAAATTTGGTGCAGAACAATATACCTAATACTGTACAACCCACTGTTCATTTGTGGAGTATATAGTAGAGTTCCTTCAAGGATTATATGATAAAATGCTGTCTCATAACATTAAAGACACAATAGTTGGATGTAACCGAATGTGGTTTTGTGGTATGTATTGTATTTTCACATTCACAGTGAGGAAAATCTGGCGCTAAATATGTGCTACCAGGGTTTATTGTGTTTTTCACCTATCCAGCGCTTAGTTTGATTGCTTTTTCCAAGTCAATATTAGGACAGATGAATTGTTAAACCTTTAAATCTGTGGATGTAAACAGATGTGACAGATATATTTGCTGTTTGAATTTAATTAACCTACAAAGCTGAATCTACAAGACACAGATGTGAGAAATTCTTGTCACTTGTTATCTTCCTACAACATTGAAACATGAACCTTATAACCTGATTCTTGTTCTAAAAATAAAGATGCAAGTAAATAAGATTTTTTATGTACTGACATGTTAAGATATGGACACAATATGACACTAGACCGTTTAACGAAACTTTTTTTCACATTTTTGATGGTACGTCCCTATTTATCAGACTGTAAAAGGACATCTAAGAATGTTCCATCTTCCCAGTGTTACGCCATCTCTGAATGCAGCCGAATAAGAGAAGACCAAACATTTAGCTTGCAAAGTCTGCAATCTTTAATGCATTCTAATCTAGAACAAAAGGGATAAAATCAGATTAAAATTTTAATGAAACAATTTAAAGTTCACATTACTGAATAGCCATAATTCTGAATTCAAAGAAATCTATAAGCCTCTGACTTTATACGGAGGAATATAGCATTTCCAAAATAAACTGCCACATTCATATTACTGAATAAAGATTTTAATGATTTTTCAATAAAAATTTAAAATGAGGTACATCTATCTTATAGTGGAGTTTGTAATGGTGGAATTGTGAATACAAATAGGGCTTGTGTAGAAAACCGAATTTCTGTATTATGCAGGTTTCTAACTGAACAAAGCCATAATTCTGTGCCTCAGACTTTATATGGAGGATTGTTGAATAAACTGTCATTTGTGTAAAGTAATCATTGTCTTTTGATCACAATGCCACCAGGTATATTTTTCAGTGGTTTTACCCTCTGTAGGCTCTCAACTGTAAGGAAACGTTCACATGACAAGGATTTTGATTTTGGAAATTTGCTATTGATATCAATGGGATGGTTAAAATCATCTTGCAATAAGCAGCCAAAACATTTTTACACGTATTGCATGTGGATTTTAATGCTGATCCAAAATCAATAGGCATGAATTGGATTCAAACTGCAAAGCGTCTGTAAAACTAAATTTATAAAAAGTCTAAATCCACATGCAATAAGGAATTAATTTAGTAAAAAAAATAATTGTTAAAAACAAGTCTGACAATGCAGATTTCAAAGTAAGAATCCTTAAATGTAATTCTGTGGTTTAAACATACCCGAAACGTACGTCCACATGAGTAAAATATACACGTTGAATTTTACCATTGAAAACTGTGTCGTCCAACTGGTTTTCATTCAACAAGTATTTCACATGTTTATTGCATGTCGGTTTAAGATCGTTTTTTTACTCATGGTTTACAGTCAGAAACAAGTGTCATTAGTTTCTATGTAGTGTTAGACACGGCTCCATGTTAAAAACCATTTACAAATGTTTTGGTCCATCCTCTTTGACATCAATAGTAAATTTCCACACATTTTTCATGCGGAATGAGGCCAAAGAATGTACATGTTCTAAGTTTTTCTTTACAGTGTGCCGGCTTGGAAAACCCTTTGCTGAGAATATGCGTTACATGAACTACAAAGTGTCACGGTGCACACCACGGCCGCTGTCTCTGACTGCAGTTGTGCCCATTGCCTCTGTTGTGGCCCATGTCCAATACTTACCTTTCCCGGCTCCTGTCTCTGCTGCGGCGGTGCCGATGGTGGCATCCGCCGGCAGAACCTACTCACCGGCTCCTGCTCGCTCTCGTCCACTCTGGCTGCCTTTGTATGTGTGAATGCCCCCTAGGGCACACGGGCAGCAGTGCATGAGAATTTAAAGGGACAGTGTCCCAATTTCCTGTATGTGACCTGTGACCCCTGGCTTCTAAAGGAACTTCCTCCTCTTGCTCCTGGTCAGTTCATTGATGTATGTAATAGAGCTTGAACCCTGGCTGCTGGTTACCTGCTGCTACACCCGTGTTATCCGCGTTAACCCCGTGTTAACCCTGCAAGTACCCTGTACTATTCCTGCTGTATACCTGCTGCTGCACCAGTCCACAACCGCTTTATATCTGCCATGGTATCAAGTTCATCACCTGCTTGGGACTGCACTACCCACCTACAGCTACACCAGCGGCGTCCTGTTGTCTGTTCCAGCAACGACTATCCTGTCCTGCACTTCGGCTACCTCTGCAAGTTATACCATACATGCACTCGCAGGGGCCCAGAGGATCCGCTATCCCGGCGTTCTGTTTCCTGTAGAACGTGACACAAAGCTTATATTCTATTGAGGTAAATGGGAATAATTTACTTTCTGCTTTAGACGAGTATTTCCACGTGGATTCTGACTTGAAATACTCGTCGTGTGGACAGAGCCTAATAGTTTGTCGTAGGCTCAAGTTCAAAAGAGAGGGACTAACTGCTGTGATGTTCATGGGGACCATCCTAGCCACTAGTCACCACCTCTTTTGGAGTTGAGCCAGTAACATTGAACACTGTTTTCCAGTTCTAAATAAACTGGTGGAAGGTATTGCTCATTGAACAAGACAAACTCTGCATATTCAACCAGCCTCAATGCTCTGGCCAAACATCTTATCCTTCATGAGACATGAGAACTTGAAGCTATTGTATACCCACTCCTGCTGTTCCAGAAACAAAGGGGGACAGGTATGAAAAGTGGTTCCGCCTCGACAGTCGTAGTTCTCAGTAAGTTAGTGTAGCACTCGTCAGTATAGTGTGTGGTTGCAAGACACATTAGTGCATTAAAATTTGTTTCAGTCTTGCCACTATGAAATTGGTATGGATTGGTATGACAGTTTTGTGGCACCTATTGCTGTGACACATTCATAAATGTGCCGCATTGTACGAATCTGGCGCGATATGCCCCTATAGAATAGGCGTATACAAAAGTGTCGGATCTGTCACAGCATGCATCAGATCTTGGTGTAGGGCAGTCATACATTTGTTGGACAGGGCTATGACAGGTTTTTGGGCTCAAAGCATGCCAGAAAACTGTTTAGGATATCAAAGTGTTTAGGATATCAACTATGATTTTTGGTTGAAAAGGCTAAAAGAAGCAGCAAAAAGAAAATGTTATGCTAGGTTAAGCTGTGTGAACTGTGTACTTGTGTTTGAAATAATTTTGTCTTGGTTCCTGTGCAATTGACAACATGGTAGCAGGGAATTCCGACCTTGTACACCTTGGTGATACTATTTACTTAGGAGGGACTAGCATAGGGAGACAGGTAGGTGGATATGTGGTCATGTGAACCTTTTGTGGGCAAGTTATTAGGCTCATTTAGAAGAGACAACTTTCTCCTCCAAGAAGGCTGTGTGAGCTAGGCAAGGTTGTGTCACCTGAGTGTGTGGCCTGTAAGGCTATGTTGACATAGCAATGAGAAAATGTTGTCCAAAATCCAACAGCATTTTCACATCGCTGGACCACGCAACACTGCCGTTTTCTGCGCAAAAATGGTTTGATTTCGGATTCCCAGCAGTCCAGTACATTGGGGCTATTGGAATCCGAGGGTGGTCCGGCTGAATATACATGTTCTATATTTCGCCAGATGGCTTTAGGTTTAGGAAACCCTCAGTAAAAAATCTGTGCTGTCCAGATGACAGCACTGATTTTTTATTGAGGTCTACACATTGCTGGGTACAGTATATAATCTAGTGCTGTGTAGACATAGCCTAAGACAAGCAACTGCTCTATCAGCAAAATAATGTCAAGCTAAGTGTGGGCCACAATAGAAAGTTAACTGTGAGTTGAACCTATGATTGGACCATGGACTTAGGTTCTGCCATTCGATTTTAAGAAAGAGAAAAAATTAAGGAGGACAGTGGGACAATAGGTAGAGGAGTATGTTTATTTGGGTGGAAATGAAAGCAATCTAAGGCTAGGTTCACATGGTATATTTGCAGGGAGGATTCGCCGAGCAGGGAGAGGCGACGTAATCCATAGTTCTCTATGAGAACTGTGGATTACTGTAATGACTGGGACGTATTCCCGCCGTAATTCACGCACTCCAGCGCGTAATTACGGACTGAAATACGTCCAGGTTTAAGCCGTGTGAACATGGCCTAAGAGTGAGAGTCTCCTGGAACAGGAACTGCGAAAGAGAGTGAGCAGCTCTCTGAGCAAGAACAAGTGACTATGTATGTTAGGAGCTAAAGCTATGTCACCACGATAAAGAGTTACATTTGTGTCTTGTATTCGCTTCCATGACTATAATTGCTTTTTTTCCTGTGTCCTGCCTATTGGTTTTCTAACAACTTAATTGTAGCATATCTTGGCCCTCTGGTTCTGTCGTAAAGGGGTTGTCTTACCTCAGTCCTGTATTTTTCAGTTTCATTTTTGAAGTCAGGGGCGTGTGGTTACTGACTACTACTGGCCTGCAGTGACGAGCTACTGATGACACCAGGTCTGTAGCTATAGTTACCAGTGTTGGCAGCCTATTAGGAGAGTTTGAACAGGTCTGAAGCTATAGCGATCTGAGGAGCTGATGCAGCCCATACAACATGGGATATCTAGGAATAGATAGGATACTGTTAATGGACATATATTACAAAGTGACTTGTTTTTGCAATATATCTTTAACATAAAAAGCAATTCTTGTAGTGAGAAAACCTCTTTAATCTCCTGCCTGGCATTTTATAAGACCTGGTGCTGGCCATATACTCAATATCATTCCTGTCTTACTGTTGAATCTTTTCTTCTTTCATCCTGATCTTACTTTCTTGACTGCCATAAGACTTTCCTGCTTACTCCTAGGCATCAAGACTATGTTGATCACCCTCTATAATGGAGAGTTGATATGGTTTTTGTGATACATAAAAGACACATAAAAATAAGGAAATGTTAATACACAACTTGTCGCTAGTTAATTTCAGAATATAATTGCAATAATTATTGTAATTGCATTAAAAAAAACATTTTCATAAACAGCAACCTATGAATATTAAACTTCCCTTTAGGCATTATTGCTATTCTTGCACTAAATTATTATCAGTCATGAGTTCTGCCACTGTTTTGCTTCATGGAAAGAAGGTAGTCTGCTAAATGTTACCTTTACAAACAATGAAACACCAATAAATTCAATAGTAAGTTATAGAAGGCGAGTGCCTGTTCCTGACAGGTTGGTTTTAGTGAATACTTGTATTTCCTGTGAAATAACAATTCTGGAGCATCTTCTCTTATAACTCTGTGTTGTGCTGTTCATCAGTTATTCCTTCTAGAAATATATTACTTAATCTATCAGCTAGGAGTTGCCTATTGTGGGTAAGTCCAAAAACGGACATTGTCTAATCAGTGCTGGCAGAGTTGATGTGTATATGTGTAAAATACTTTAGGTTCCTGGATGGTTCTTATTGCAGAATAGGTGAAGTACTACACGTGTAGTGATGGGGTGGTGCACCAGCATCAATAACAGCAGACAACACAAGTATTCCGGGGAGCTTCAGGCTTTAACTCACAGTATATTTCTTGTGGACGTTACATAGTTATGAAGCAAGGCACGTCACTTAAACACATTTTAGACCCTCTTTCTCTGGACACTTTGTGACACTCTCAGCCCCTTTCTGGTTGCAACCCAGTCCAGCTGTGCAAGGTGCTGACGCCTGGTGACACAGGACACACTTTTTCCACTAAATGGGCCCTTTGACTCTTCCGGCAGTTCCCCAAACTACCCACCTGTAATTCTGGGATGTCTGACTCCGCCTGGGTCTCTACTTTCTCTTTTTCTGTCTCAGTGCCTGCTCAGTCTCCGGAATATCAGTGAGTCAGGCCGCTCCCTTCTGCCTCGGCCTGCCCTGTCTGGTGGCACCTGTATAGATAGGGATCACATTTACTTGCCTCGGCCTGCCCTGTCTAGTGGCGCCTGTATAGATAGGGATCCCCTTTACTTGCTGCTTTCAGCTGGAACTATATAAACCAAACATACTTCTACTCCTAACTAACTAAGGAGCTGACAGTCTCTCTCTTATAACTGCCTGCCTGACCTCCAGCTCCACCCCCTTCAGCTCTCCTGATTGGCTGCTTGCCCTAACATTCGCAACGGTCTCTCTCTCTAGTCTGCTAACCCCTTCTATACTGTAAGGGACATCCTATAACACTCTAGACATTTCCCCATACAATACAGTATAATATAATATAATATATACAATTGCCCTCCTCCTTTACACATGGAAACAGCCATCTGAAAACTGGAATGGTAACACTCATCTATTATATCAGTAATGCATTTCCAGAAGAAATAACACAGAAGATGCTCCAGAAATTTTATTTCACAGTAAACTCAAGTATTTTCTTTAAAAAAGATATGTCAGGATATGTCACAGCTCCTCCTTAATAAGATCGCTGCCTTATAGTGTGAAAGAGGATCGTAGATATTCCTAGTCCCCAATGCTTAAAGGGAATCCTTCTGCTTCATAGTTTGTTACAGATTTTGTATTGATGCCCATGAAATTCAAGTTTAATGGTTTTCCACCAAACATATTGATGGCATATCGGTAGAATAGTTATAGGTAGTACAGACCCTTGAACGTCTCTATTTAACACGAAGAGGTGATTGGAACTGCCTCATTCAATCAGTATTGTGAGTACAGCTGAGCTGCGTGCTTGGCTGTAATCAGAACTGCAATCAAAAGGAGCGTTCTGACCACCATTCAAAACAGAGACTTTCTGGGGCCCATCCTTGAAATAGGTGCAGATCCCAGAGCAGGAACCCACACCTATCGATATACCATCAATGTGTTTGGTGGGACAACCCCTTTAAAGAGAACCTGTCACATAGATTATGCCTCTCTTGCTGAGGACAGCATAGGCTAGTGTCAGACATGCTGTGTTCCAGTGCCTTGTCCCTTATTCTGTAAGATGCTGTAGTTTTCGAGTATTTAGTGCTCAAATCTGCAGTTTTCAGCCAAAAAAGAGTCATTCAAAGAGTCAGTTTTTTCAAACCCCGCCCACCTGAGGCTAGCCCCCGCCCACCTCAACTGATAAACCTATTACTTTGAATAGGAAGGAACATGGGAATAACTGTCAGGTGGGCTGGGATAGCCTTTGGTGGGCGGGGCTAACACCTGCTCAAGAATAAGATTTGAGGGGTAAATGCTCTAAAACTACAGCATCTTACAGAATAAGGGACACAGCACTGGAAACAGCAGGTCTGACACTGGCCTGTGCTGCCCTCAGCAAGCGGGGCATAATCTATGTGACAGGTTCCCTTTAAGCCTTTGAATAGTAACCAACAGGTTTCATAGGAATCCATTTGAAAACCAATCTATTATTCTGGCCTGGCTCCACTAGAAACAGAAGCCCAAAGGTGAACGACCTTAGCGGTCAGACAGTCATGGGTTTCATCATTATTCATAATCTGAAAATTCTAATAACAGGGTTCCAAACTGCCGACCCCCATTGTTGGGAAACTACAAACCCCTCTCCACTTGATAATCTAAGACAAAGTGTGAAAGGGGATTAGGTGTTTCCCACAGCAGGGCCATCATTATTTTAGACTAGTAACTGTCTAATAGAATCATTACATATGGTGGGATAATCATTCTAAATCATACTGTTACTCATTCAAGAATATTATGTACAAAGAGCTCTAATCAAAATTTGAAATAAACCATAGATCGTTGTAAAGTCAGATAAGACAAACAAAGAACGAGTTATCCTTTTAGTAATACGTATTTATTAACAATGTGCCACCATGGCTTCAATGATTCAAGCCAAACTGCCAAGCAGACAACTGTCCTCAACTTAAATGCAAGCCCAAGAGATTCGAGGAATTTGCATAAAGTTTGAAGAACACAGCAGCATTTCTGAGGGTGCTAATGTGGCTGCACTTTGTATTAGATACACATTGAAGACAAGGACGGATTATCCGAGCTCTATTATGTAAAAAGGATGTGCTCTTCCAGAGGCAACCTGGCATTTCATTTGCATGTGTTTATACTTAATCAACAACAGGGTGCAATGTGTTGCCAGGAAACATTATTTAAGCATTCAGGCAGCAGAAAGCCCCTGGGAGCAGTATGGCACATAAATTGAATAGCAAAATGATACAAGAAAATATTTTAACATACATATCACCAGTAAATTTCTCTACACTTTTTAATTTATTTAGTATTTGTATAACTAACCATAAGATTGTGAAGCTTTCTTTTTCCAATTACACATATTACATGTAGTGTGCTTTTCATCAATGTCTTATCCACCATCAAACGACCCTTAGATCCAGTTTCCTTTTGTGTGCCACGTAAATGGCATAATAATGAGACTGTAAAGTGTCTCGCTACGTAAGAGCCACAAATGGAAGAATTTCTGCCTATTTCAAGGTATGGAACGTGCACAGATTCCAGCTAATCAATGCTTCAATACATTGCAAATCAAATTGGAGTCATCCATTTCCAATTCATCTACACAACAATATAGCAAGAAAAACAATACAGGAGGATAGAAGACACAAAATATTATACCAAGCAAAGCTGGGGACTGCACATTTCCTAGATGCTGTGTGTACCCACAAACCCCTCTACTTTTGCCAGGACATTTAGATAGAGGGTTAAGGCTGCGTCCCCACTGCAGAGGACAAATACGTGGTTTTCCGCCGGTATTTGTCCTTTTTGCGGCCCTCCCACGGCTGCGGGGGTGGACGGCTTTTCTCCCCGATGAGCCCCTCCCCCTTCACATTCAAACACAGATTCCGTCCGAAAACCGGAGGAAATTGTCTTTTAGAAAGTTTTGGGCCCGGGCCGCGGCGGAAAACCCGTGCATGTGGGCTGCTCACTTTTCCCTAGAGCACCCTTTGCCATTTTTGGCGGTTTTTTAGGCGGTCTGAAAACCGCAACCGCCTGCAAAAAAGGCGAAAAACCCGGGGCCCGGGGGGGATGCCCAAACAGTAAACTGTGTGAAGAAAAAGCTTGCTGAGACTTCTGCAGACACATACTGTTTGTTTAAAGTGGATGTGCAGGTGGTCTAAAAATGAATAAGGCTAGTTAAGGGTAATGGAGAGGTTAATTTCTGTTTTTTAGTCGGTCTAGAGTAATTGAGGGGTTAATGGCTGATTTCCTGTGATTAAGGGGAAGTGAAGAAGTTAATGATTTCCGCCCTGTAGTTTAGAGGGCTATGTAACTACCAGAGGTAGTGAATCCACTGGCCCAGTGCAGATGATGGTATAATCCGCACCAAGGAGTCGCTGGTTTTCACCAGAGCACGCTGCAAGGCAGGATTGCCTTGCTTTGGCAGGTAACCCTCGGGTCTCTACCCTTGGGGCGATTTGCCTGCGGTGGCAACCAAGGTGTGCGTGGTACAAATTCTCAAGGCAGGTCAAGTCGGGACAAAAGAGTCGGGCAGGCGCGAAGGTTCGTGGTTGAGGGACATGGCAAAAGAAGACTAGTACATGGTAAGAGCAGAAACAAAAGTGAACACTTTCCACGCATAGGCTAAGGGCACATGGACCACGGAGGTCAGGGGAAAAACTATAATACAGACTATTCCCCAAAATTTACCATTTTCCTCTCGGCCCTTTAAAACCACAGAGCCCACCATCATCCTAGGGAGTGGGGACAGGCAAACCCCCAGCAGAAACAAAAGGGGCAAAGGGA
>JAODAL010029142.1:0-52116 GCA_025379985.1 Phyllomedusa bahiana | reverse complement strand
TTTAAAAAAAAAAAAAAGCCCTTTAAAAAAAATGATGCCAATTTTCAGCGGGAAATATGGTAGTTGTATTTTTAAAAACTTTTTGAGTGGTTTAACTATCGGGTCTTACATGCAAAATTTTTTGGAAGTTAAAAATTGGGTTAAATTTTTCACGATAATTTGATATTTTTCACAAATTTACAATCATTTTTTGGACCAAATTTTTTTTTACTTTTTTAAAAGGGGCCACAATTGTTTTTCCGGGAAAAAAACTATTTTCTGAATCACATGGATAGGTTAAAGTGTCAAAAATTTTTTCTCAAAAAAAATGAACATGACAGTTTAAAAAAAATTTGGGGCCTGTAAAGGGGGCCCAAAAAATGGTTTTGGGGGGTTTAAGGGGGTTTTAATTTTTTCAGTAACAATTTAGTATCATTTTTTTTTCCTTTGCTAGCTCAGGAGGGGTTTTTCTTACAAATTATGGTGATTTTGTAGAGATAGTCGTTACTTTGATCTTTTTTTGGTATTTGTAAATCCCAGTGCTCGCTTTTTTTCCCCCTTTGTGTCCCCAATCCTGCTCTCGTTTAGGGCAGAAAGAAAACCCCCTTGACAGGATCTTTTTTAAAGGGGGATTTATCGTTTAAAGCTCCCTCGTGCTTTTTTTTCCAGTTTAATTTTTTTCAGATTAAAGTTTAAATTTTTACAGGGGGTGTCTCCCCCTCCCAGGAGGCGCGTTCCCCTCATAAAAAAACTGTGAAATCTTCATTTTTTTTTAAAGGGGGGATGCGAAAGGTTGTTGGTTTTTTAACGCTCTGTACCCCTGTGCTTATGTCTCAGCCTTTGAGGCTCCAAAACTCCCCTGAACGCTTTTAATTTGTCTTAGTTTACACACATATTACAGGGAAACCCGGCAGCTGTTAAGATCTTGGGTTTCCCCTGTCGGGTTTTGTGGAGAAGAAATCAGCTTTTAGAAAAGGGGCCAAATGTATCTTGTACGGGACTTGGGGGGTGGTGCAGGGGTTTTGGGCCCGGGTGAGTAAATTTTTTTTTCCCAACAAAGGGGTTTGGGGGGTTCTAGTCCTAAACAGGGTAATTTTTTTTTTCCCCCCCAAAAATTCTACACATATTTTGAGGAAAAAAATTAATTTTTTTAAATTCTCAATAATAAATTTATATTATATTTTATATAAAATTACATTAACAGGGATCCCAAATTTCTTTTTCCCCCCCGTATATTTTGTTTGTATAAAGTATTTGGAATTTTGCTTGGTGTGACGGGCAAGGATGGGGACACTATATAGGGGGTTTTTGTGTGTGTATATGAATAAAATTATAGATGTTCACACATTTTTTTCTTATTTTTCATATGTGTATAAATTTTTAAAAAAAAAAAAAAAAAAAAAAACACTACTGAGGGGGACTTGAACTCCCAATCTCTGTTTTGTGGGGCTAATCCCTAAGCACCTCTATAAAAGGGAGTATGCAGACACAGTGTTGATCCTTATGTTATACATACGGGTGATGACTCATGGGGGGGGCTTGCATTCGTTTTTGAGGAACAGAACGCCTTTTTTAAGTAGCAGTTTAAAGGACGGGTTTCTGGAGGAGGTAAAATCTCAAATCTTGCAAAAAAAGCCCTTAAACAGCCCAGTTATTGCCCCCGAAATTGTCCTTTTAAAAGCGGGAGATGTACATAGACCCAGCGGGGGGAACTTTGGTTTCACTATCGATTTTAAAAACAGCTCAGAGGGGAGTAAAAAACCCAAAGAGGGTGCAGGCAGCCAATCCAGGGGGGGTGGCCGGGGCTTTCCTGTTGGGGGGTATCCCAAACAGGCAATAAAATGTAGCCAGAAATCACAGTGCAGGGGGGGGGTTAGGGTGCGAAAAGACCGGGGGGCGTTCTGACCACAAACGAATAAGCATTTTACAGAGATGCAAAATTCTGCTAAACCCAAAGTGAAAGAGGTAAGAAAACCCAATTCAAAAGTCTTATTTTTACTTCCCCATAATTTTAGACATGATCTTTGTAACGAAAAAACCCCCTTTAAAAAGGGGGGTACATCTCCACAATTTTTATTTTCAGGCCTCAAAAAATAATTGTAATGGGACCCCCCCCTTTAAATTTTCCCCTTCATGTGTCTTTAACCCCCCACGATCCTCGTCCCCGCACACCCAAACAGCTCGGAACACACTCCCCCCACTATCAACTCTTTTCCCCCTAGCTTTGAAAAGGAAGCAAAAACCAAGGGCCCAAAAAGTTATCTCCTTTACTGTTGGTGCTGCTCATCTCTCCATATTTTCCATTACAATATAGGAACACAGAATGTACTATTGTTCGGGACAGCGTAGAAAAACATTGATCAGACCACATGGTAATGACAAGGGCAATACATGAAAGGATAATGGATTAATCTTTTTCTACACTGGGGAGATTCCTCACACTTCTCAGGTCCTGCTGATAACACTTGTACCTCTCAGGCCATAGTCTGCCTGGAAGAGAGCAGTTACGCAATCCTCTCACTACTGCTATCCGAGCTCAGAGGGAGGTCAGAGAGACAAGCCAGAAACTCCTGTACATGGGGGGTGGGGGCGGCTATAAAAAAACCAAAAACAATAAATCCATATAATCATCACATTGCCTGTTAAGGCTGGTAGTGTCCCTTTAAGCAACTGGCATCGTCCTCCATGACCCGGGGGCAGGGCCCGTACCAGTAATGTCCCACAGGCCCCCAGCTACACCAGTCAGAGGCTGTGCTGCCTTTACCACCCGCACCTTTTCTATGGGGGGGAAAATTTTTGGTCACATGGGGGCCCCTCCTTTGGGGGGGCCCCTCCTCTCTACACTGCAGGCGCCCTCCAGTCGTATAGTAGTACCACCGCCAGTCACCTCCTCCCTATGGCTACAGATCCCCGCCAGTCACCTCCTCCCTGTGGCTACAGATCCCCGCCAGTCACCTCCTCCCTGTGGCTACAGATCCCCGCCAGTCACCTCCTCCCTGTGGCTACAGATCCCCGCCAGTCACCTCCTCCCCGGGCTTTGATCCCCGCCATACCTCCCCGGGTACAGATCCCCCCAGTCACCTCCTCCCGGGCTACGATCCCCGCCAGTAAACCCCCCCTCCCCGAGGCTACAGACCCCGCCAGTCACCTCCCCCCCGGGCTACGTCCCCCCCATCCCTCCCCCCTGGCTACAGTCCCCGCCGTCACCCCTCCCTGGCTACGTCCCCCAATCACCTCCTCCCTTTGGGAAAAGTCCCGCATCACCTCCTCCCCATGGTCAGACCCCGCCCGTTTCCCCCCTCCCATGGTAAGGTCCCGCCCGTCACCTCCTCCCCATGGCTACAGGTCCCCGCCAGTCACCTCCTCCCCATGGCTACAGATCCCCGCCCGTCACCTCCTCCCCATGGCTACAGATCCCCCGCCGTACCTCCTCCCATGGTAAGATCCCCGCCCGTACCCTTCCTCCCCTTTGGGGTACAGATCCCCGCCAGTCACCTCCTCCCTCTGGCTACAGATCCCCGCCAGTCACCTCCTCCCCGAGGCTACAGATCCCCGCCAGTCACCTCCTCCCCGAGGCTACAGATCCCCGCCAGTCACCTCCTCCTATAGCTATAGATCCCCACGTCACCTCTCCCATGGCTTCAGTTTCCCGCCAGTAACCTCCTCCCCATGGCTACAGATCCCCGCCAGTCACCTCCTCCCCATGGCTACAGATCCCCGCCCGTCACCTCCTCCCAGGTAAGATCCCCCCGCACCCCTCCCCCCATGGGGACAGATCCCCACCAGTCACCTCCCCATGGCTACAGATCCCCGCCAGTCACCTCCTCCCCATGGGTAAGACCCCGCCATCACCCCCTCCCTTGGCTAAGATCCCGCCAGCCCTCCCCCCTTGGTAAGATCCCCGCCATCCCTCCCCCCTGGCTAAGATCCCCCCATCACCTCCTCCCCATGGTATGATCCCCCCAGTCACCTCCCCCTGTGGTACAGACCCCCGTCACCTCCTCCCTTGGCTAAGGGTCCCCCCAGTACCTCCCCCCTATGGGGTAAGATCCCCCCAGTCACCTCCTCCCGGCTAAGATCCCCCCATCCCTCCCCCCTTGGTATAGATCCCCACCATCACCCTCCTTATTTTTTTTTTTTTTTTTTTTTAAAGAACCCCCCCGTCACCCCCCCTAGGGTATAGATCCCCGTCAGTCACCTCCTCGCTCTCCTCACCCATCAAAGCGCACGGTGCCGGTCTGCTGGGTGTCCACCCGGTAGTGCTCGAGCAGGAGGCGCACCACCTTGCTGTGCCCGTTGCGAGCAGCGATAATAAGCGGGGTCGAGCGCTGTCCGCCATGCTGGGTGACCGAACTGAGCAGGGTCCGGATCTCCGATTCCGTTCGGTTCAGCAGCAGCGCTGCCAGGGTCAGCACCCGGCCCTCAGCCGCCGCCTTATACACATACACTGACAGCCCCTCCAGGGCCATCCCGGGGCAGCAACAGGGGTCCCAAGTGCCCTTTCCCTTCTGTCCCGCAAAAAGACGAGGGGGTCACTCGAGTTCCGGGGTTTTCGGGCGTAAAATGGGGAAGGGTGTGTTTAGAGGACGCGGGGCGGGCACAGGGGGCACAGCACCCGGCCGCTTGTACCTCCCCTTCACCCCCGCTCGCCATGTTTTACCATTACCTGAGCCCGGAACAGCGACCACTTCCGCCCGTAAAAAGGCAACCCCCGCCGCGCATACGTGAGGCGCTTGACCGCCCCCTCCCCTGTCTGGCCACGCCCCTCACCGGCGCTGATTGGCTACTGCCTGCGGGCTTGTGTCTCTGCCTAGTGATCACCCCCGGGCCCCGCACAGCGCAGGATCCAGCGCGTCGGGGCGGGACCAAACCCGAGGGATCCCCCCCAGGTCCCGCCCGGCTGGGGCCCCCCTGGCGGATGGGCATCGGGGGGGCTTGGCCCTGCCATGTGTTGGTTCAAACTCCAATTCCTCCCCCAGCAATAGGTGTACAAAAGTTTTGGGCACTTGGCTTTCTGTCCCCGGAGTTTGCCCTCCCCCGGGCCCCTACGCAGGGTTAGTTTCCGCTTGGGTTGGGCGTTTGGCACAGGATGGCAGACATGAGTATCCAGTGTATACCGGACCGGGACAAGGTATTCTGCTGCCCTAGGCAAATAGCGCCCCCCAATGGAAAGTTCAGCCCACTCCATGCCTCCTTGTGCCCCCTTCCTGCCTGGGATGAAGCGGCGCCCTAAGCGGTCGCCTACCCATCGTCCCGGCCCTGAGTGTGTGTATAAATTGTGTGTATATATATATATATATATATATATATATATATATATATATATACACCACCATCAGCGTGCCAGTCTGTGCTGCCCAGTGCCATGTGCAGAATGATCAATCAGCTGCCCATAAAGGGGTGCACTCAATAATTCCTGCACAATCCCTGTGCATCCCGGATCATCAGAATAGGGCATACCAGGCAATCTAAGGCTCTAGCGCTGGATGGTGACGGGCGGTGTAAATGGGTCACAAGACGCAAGTTGCACAATGAGACTTTTGTGTGCTCCGTCCTTTCCAGAAATCAGATGGGATCTCCCCTTCTTCCTATTGTAGAGTCACTGCAATATGATATCGTTACCTTGGGCATTGTAGCAGCTGGTACATGTGTCTTCTGTACAGTGCACGGATCTCTGGGTCAGGGGAATGGCTGGTCTGATCAGGTCGGGTTTAGGGAAGAGCTGCAGGGGGGTTATAGTACTCGCTTATACTGTTGCTTGTTGATGTAATCGGCCGTGTATTTCTCCCAGGGCTGTGGACTTGGTAAGTCAAAGCCCCGACTCCTCAATTTCCCAAACTCCCACTTTCTTATACATGGCGCATGTTTAAGTGATAACTTTACTGTAATGAAATGGTAACATCAGGCTGTTTATCACCTTATGATACAATAATAAAGCTATTTATGTAGAACAGACACTGACAAGCAAAATGGTAACAATGTTTTGTCCTTTTGACTCTCAGGCCCCATGTCTTCCCATCCACTACAGTTTTGTACATGAGGCTACCATCATTTTATAGACAATCATCTTGCCTATCTTATACATTAATTTGACCTGCAAGTATTTGCCATCTGCTTAGTTCTGCAGATTCATGTATAAAGCTGTAGTGGATGGTGAGATATGGAGCCTGAAAGTCACATGTTCAATATTGTTACCCTGTAGCTTGTCAGTGTAAAATATATTTATTGGATACAACTTTAGAACACAAAAAACTTTAATAAATTGTAAATATGCAAAACGCTGCAGTAAGTGGGGAAAAAACAGTTTTCAACAAAAACGTCCTGAATAACATTTGTGGAGTCTCTGAATTTGTTCTGAGAAATAGTATCGCCTCCATCAGATCCTGCATACATGACCTCACATCTGATCTCATTATTTCCAGGCTAGAGAACGGCCTCTCTACACTAACTTGGGTTGGTGACACAGCGGTGACCACATGGACAACATCTCTAACAAAGTCAGGGTATAAAGGAATTACCTCATGCACAGTCAGTTCTGATGAACTGTTGAACTCTTCTACTTCTTTGAAAGCAAGTAAAACATTTTGCTGAAATCTATTCATTCTGTTTGCTATAGGAGCGGAATCTTTTCCCCTGCGGTAACGCTTTGCCTGCTCCATGTCATCCAAATACTTTTCAAAATTAAACTCCTCATCTGATGAGGCTGAAGATATGGGAGCAGTAGCACTGGCAAGACCCAATTCCTCTGCTCTTGGCACCGCATTGAACTAACTGTACCACCTTATTATATATTTTAGTAGTTGGTCCATTTTATAGTAACTCCGACTCCAGCAAAATGGGCACCAGCTCCACATCCCTGATTTCTTCATGGAAATCAAATGCCAGGGTTGTGGAATGCAGTAACGTGGATTAAGTCCCATCATGACCAAGAAGCCACGTGGCTCTGTGCACCATAGTGCTGGAAGGATTTAAAGGGCTGTTCCAGGACTATTAAAAGCCTCCCTTCCACCACCCACTGTGCAGAAATAGAAAATTAACCCATACTTACCTCTCTCATCACCATAGTTCCAGGGCTCCAATGTTCCTTCCACCCCACCCCCTCTCCTGGGCCTTCACTTTTTGTATCACATGAGCTGTGAAATATTGGTGATGGGAGAGGTGTGTGTGTGAGGATTAATTTTCTATTTCAGCATAGTAGGACGTCTTTTGGACAACTCCTTTAATAAAAGGCATAGAAGGAATACACAAAGAACCTATGTACTGTTATACCCAGGGGAGAGCCAGAAGGGACAGTGCATGCTTTCTGTCTGGAGTCCATTGAGTCATGCACCTTTAGGGTATGTTAATAGATTTTTTGTTAAAGGGCTCACAACTGTATTGTATTAAATTTGTAATTAATACTTTTTAAAAATTATTTCTGCCCCCCCCCCCCCCCAATACCTCCTGCAAATCACGTGACGTTCATTGATCACATGGTCTCAGTGATCGTTTTGTCATCACTCAGTGGGTGTGCTTTGAAGCCAGACTCCACTCGGGATCACTCCCTTGTAGTGGGTGTAAACTGAGCAGAGAACATTCTAGCTCCATTCACTCCTTTCAGCATGTAGTTTGCAAGTGAATAGAATTAATTACATTAGAGTAATAACAGGGGATAGGGAACTATCTTTGTGTCCTGCTGGCAGAACTTAGTAATGGGGGCAGAGGACAGCAGTTTAGAGCTGGGGGGTTGTGTACTGCTGTCATGAAAAATAACTGCGGCTCTGTATAGTTTACATAGTGACTCGTGAGTCCTAGCTATCATCATTATCATGACAGCAATTACAGAGCTGGGGAGATTACACACTGTCAGCACATGGACATGCCTCCCAACTTTTAGAGACCGCAAAGAGGGACACATCAAGCCGCTCTTCTAACCATGCCCAGACACATGACATCACACCACAGCACGCCTCTAACCATGCCCAAACACATACCAACTTTTTTGTTGGCCAAAAAAGGAAAAATTTTAGGATGCATTGTATACAATAATGAAATATTAAGTAAGTTGTTATGTAATACACAGTGAGGAAGCAAACACTTTTTAAAGCAAGATAGATTTGTGTCAATAAACTGACTATTTCTCAAATGAAAAAAGGGACATTTCTAGAACTTAGAGGGACAAGAGTTAAAGAATAGGGACTGTCCCTCCAAAATAAGGACACTTGGGAGGTATGCAGACACCCTAGCAGTGATAACTGTGGAGTGAAATCCTAGATTGCAATGCAGTCTGGAACTTGTAGGAAAGGGCAGCTGGAGAACTACTGACACTCCCACAAGCGGGAAGTTTCACTGCAGTACGTGGCTTTTATGATGAATAAGGAGGCAAAATAAAAGAAACACATGAAGGTAGTGGAATATCTTTACTTTTCAATATAAATGCTGTTTACAGTGTTCTATAAATCTTTACACTCCTGGATAACACCCTTAACTGTTTTCACAGATCCTGCTCTTCACAGCTGCTTTTAGGCTCCCACTTCCTGTGCAGGCTGTGGGCAGTTCTACAGCGGTGACTGACATTTCAGCTCTGCTAACTCCTCTTCCTAGCTTTGAATGTTACAGGGACATTACTGATAAGAAGGTTGTAAAAAATAACGCTCTCCAGCCTGAATGTCTGGCTAAAAATTGAGCGAGCAGAGTTGTATTTGTCAAAAGGGGAAGCCGCCAACTGGAAACCTCCAAACTCACACTTCTCTGTGTATTGACATACAAAGATAAGTGTCACTCTGCACACGACTTCTGATTTCTCTCTAAAGGGTTAAAGATTTTCTCAGACAAGATCAGAAGGTGAGAAAATCCCATACCATTGCTAAAGCAGAGAGAGGTGGTCAGTAACCTAGGAAACCATCTGTAAACAAGCAGGAGATAAGAACTGCTCTAACTCTAAAATGAAGCAAAATCAGAATAGCCATGTATTTGGTAATAAACTTTATTTACCTTTGCCTACATATTTAAAGCTAAGTTTTGAGATGGGAATACCCCATTAACGTCCACAATAGGCATAACATATCAGTTTTTCCTTCAGTGTTCTTTTAAGACACAAGAAGAAATGTTTGTTACCTGGAGTTGTTCTCTGAAAGCTATAAAGGATTTTTTGGTATCTTGATATCGATGGCATGTTCTTAGAAGATCATATCGGATTCATACTGCCCTCACCAGTCAGCTGATTGAAGGAGTCCTGGTGTTCTAGCAAGTGTCAAGTGTTTTCCATTGTTTACCAGACACAGCACTGTACATTTTGTAGAGGCTGTGTCTAGTATTGCAGTTACGTCCCAATCAATGAATGGGAGTGAGCTGCAGTACCAGGCACAGCCTCTAAAAAAATATACGGCGCTGTGCCTGGTAAACAATAGGATGCAGCCTTCACTGTAGTGCCATGGCCCCTCCGGTCAGCTGATCAGTGATGTCAGTAGTCTGAATCCTGGCAATATTAATAGATAGGACATTGGTATTGAAGGGGTTTTGCCACAACCTCATTTCATACCTCCTGCATCAAGCTCTTCAGCTGTGTGTGCGCGCTCAGAAGGGGGCGTGTGTGATTTGCTTGAATTGCATATCATGTGACCCAGCAGGATGACATCACCAGGCCTTTCCTCTCTGTAGTCAAAGAAAGGTCTGTTTACGTAGAGAACTTACACTGTAGCTCAGAGGTAACATTTTTGCTTTACAGCACAAGGGTCCTTGGTTCAAATCCCTGCAGGAACTTAACCTGTGGATTTTTTTTCCTCTTTATCAATGCACAGACCTCAATGAGGTTTCTTTTTTTTATTTGCACTGTTTGACTTATTACTAACTAGTCCAAAGGACAGGACTAGAATGACAGCACCCGGGGTTTGAACACTCAGTAGCTGCCTGAGAGGAGAGGTGATGTCTGAGCATGTGCGACCAGGGCTGAGGAGCTCTCGTCTCTGGTCGTGTCCCCTAGAGACGAACTGTAAACAATGGATCACCAAAGGAGCAGCTAAAACAAAAACGGTGCAGAATTTAAGAATGATGAAAATATTATTTAAATTAATAAACTTGCCACGTCAATTTTACTTTGTGGCAAAACCCCTTTAAAAAGGTTCTCCAGTTCTGTAAAATTGTGTTTAAAATGGGACCTGGGTGGGGAACATAGAAAACAAATATTTATTCTCGCCCTCCCTTTCCCACACCCTTGCGACACTGACGCTCCCTGGGATTTGCTCTTCTGCACTTCTGGGTTCTTTTGCCGATACACAGGAAATACTTGTGCACCATTGTAAGTAAATTGAGTGAGAGCACGTCCTATGTGTCTGAACGGGAAACCAAAAGTGCAGAGGAGAAGATCCCTGAAGCTTCAGAGCCGCCGCAGTGGTGCGAGGCAGGGAGAGGAGTATACCTTTTCTTTTTCTTTTTTTTTTTCCTAAGCCTGGTCCCATTTAAACATAATTTTACAGGACTGGACAACTCAACTAATTTAAAAGGGTTTTCTCACCATTATGCTTCACAGAGCCACAGGCAGCTTCAGACTTGCACGGCTTGGTCAGGCTGTGGGTGGTTCTATGGCAGTGATTGGCTTAGCAGCTCTGTATTTCCAGTTCTTCTAATTGCAGTGACATGACTGTAGGATATTTAATCTAGAGTGCAGAAGCTTAAAGGGGTGAACAATAGTGCTTGTTAAAGTTGAACAATCAATCTTGTTTGCTATAGAAAAATTCTCTTTTCGTCTCTTGGTGACATCACTCCCAACTCTCCGATTAGATGAAGAGCAGAGAGAGGTGGGGAGAGCAGGACAGTAACCAGAGAAGCCTGTGTGCACTCAGGTCAGATAAAATCTCCTGATCTCCTGACCAAGGTAATATCAAAAGAGGAATGTATTTGTTAAGTCTTAATTTACTGCTCCCTACATGTTGAAAGCTAATCTTTAACCTTTAAAGGGGTTGTCTCACTAAAAAGATTAGCTTTCAATATATATTGCTTTATCTTTTGTCTTTGTTGAGGAGTTAAGAGAGATATCGGCTCTGAGTGAGTGCACACAGGTTTCTCTAGGTTCCTGACCTACTCTCCCCTTCTCTCTCGGCTCTATCTTATCTTACAGCAGGAAGTGACATCACCAAGGGTCAAAACAAGTAATTAGTCTCCTTTGTTTGTTTACTTTGAGCTCTGTAGCTCTCTGCACTTAAAGATAACATCTCCTGCTCTCACGTCAGAGGCATTAGAAGAGCTGTGAATGCTGAGCTGAGATGCTAATCACTGCTATAGCACCACCAACAGCCTAACCAGGAAGAGACAGGATGCATGAACCTGAATCTTCTTTTGGCTCAGTGAAACAGCATGGTGAGACAACCCCTTTAAGTCTGAGTTCACACATTGTGTTCCTGTATGTGTTTCTAAATTTCTTTGAAAATTCTGCATTACGGTAATCCATAGTGCCGCAATACATTGTGTGAACATAGCCTAAGGGTATGCTCACACGACTTAATTGCGGGGCGTATTTCGTTGCGTAATTGCGGCCCAACTTGTGAACCCAGCCTCAACTCAATAAATTGGCTGCACTTACTACATCTTGAATGTCACAATCCCTTTACCTACACAAATACGTACTGTTAAAAGTATCTGCAGCCTTTGCAAATATGTAGTTTAGTGTGTGTGTGTAAGAAGTCCTCAGGTATGACCACACAGGTGTATGGGCTGCTGCTGTTACCTGTTCCCAGAGGCTGCATTCACACATTCAGCTTTTTGGATGCAGGTTTTGAAGCCAAAACCTAGACTGAATTTAAAAGAAGTCGTCACAGTCTTTCCTTTATATTTGTATATCACTTCTGATCCATTCCTGGTTTTGGCATCAAAAACGGCATCTAAAAAGCTGAACATTTAATGTAGCCAAGCTATGCGCCTGTGTGTCCATCACAAGACCAGGACAGATTTCATGCTCTGAAGTAAATAATGAAGTTCCTATTCCATGACCGCAAGCAGAGACCTTGAAAATCTTGAAGAATTCATACAGAAAACAGTACAACTTTTCAATATCCAAAAAGTACTTTATAGTTGCTAAAGCTATAATACCCCTTTAGGGTGGAGGCTGCGAGTACTTTTTATTTTTGAACTACTGAATATTATATAGTGATTTGGTAATAGACTGCAATGTTGGCACAACTAGTGAAACCAGAGCTGACAAGCCCTGCAAAGGGTCCGAGTGCAGCCGCAGCCTAAGGCCTCGTTCACACGGCTTATTTGGGCACGGATTGCAGCCGTATTGTGCGCCGTTTTTGCGCTGCATTACGGCTCCAATCCGTCCCAGTAACTACGGTAATCCACAGTTCTCATAGAGAACTATGGGTTCCGTCTCTTCTCCCCGCTTGGCGAATTCGCCGCGGGGGGAGATAAGTGACATGTTCATTAATAACGGCGTGTACACGCCGTGAATAATGAATGTCTATGGGGCCCCCAGCCCCGCAAAATCCGTCCCCGCAATTACGTCGGCAATAAGCCGTCTGAACATTGCCTAATGCTGTGTTCACACGGACTAATTTCGTCATGCGTTTTGCCGCGTATTTGCGCTCTTATACGGGTGAGATGCACGCCAAAATTACGGTAATCCACAGTTCTCATAGAGAACTATGGCTTGCGCCTCCTCTCCCCGCAGCGCAAGCTCCCGAGACACACGATGTACTGTACGTGCCGCAATACATCGTGTGAACATACCTTAAAGGTATGTTCACGTTTTGTTTTTTCACCTGCATCAAAACACAAGCAGCTAAATTAACTCACATTTCACCTTTGTTCCAAATTAGAGTCCGTTACAAAAGTTAGTTAAAAAAAAATATGCATGCATTTTCTCCATGTGTTTTGATGCAGTTGGGAAAAATGTGCAGTAGTGTAATATGTGAACCCAGGCTAAAGCTGGTGTCATCACACATTTCGATATGACATCAGGTGTGGACACTGGACTGTGTGTGTAATGCCCGGTGAGTATTGTGCACGGCTCCTATTTTAATTAAAGTGGTATTTCTGGCATTTGGACAAAACCTTAAAATGGAGCTGCAGGATCATTACACAGCATCAGCAAAACACTGATATCACATCCTAAACATGTATAATTGACCTATTGCTTTACATTACTGCCCCCTATTGCTTCTCCTCAGCGCTGCAGGAATGGGTGTGGCTTCAGTAGCAGTCTGTGTGGGTTAAAAACTACAGTTCCCATCATGCATTGCTGACATCTATTGTATTCCCTGGCTGCTGAAGCGAAGGCTTGTGCATCTCATATTGTGTTCCCCCCGCCCCCCCTGCTGAGCCTCTCACGTTAGTTCCTAGTTACATCCTGGCCTATCCCCTGCTGCTCACCTTCCTTGTGCCTGACTAGAAAGCTGAAACCGAACTACAGGTCCTACCCCTGGGCAGCAAGCTATAAACATCACATTTTAGGCCAGAAATTGGTTAATGATTAGGGGGGAAACTGCTAAAAAGTTTTACCGACTCCATCCCTGCCGTTAACACTTTAGACACCACAGTCGCGCCGTCTAGCTGGATGAGGTGCGCACTGCTCCTCCCTCCGATAACCTCCTGCAACGTAATTGCAGGGGGGGTGATCGGTTGCCAGGCCTCCACAGCTGCCATGTATGTACACCTGGTACACCCTGCCATAAGCAGGGTGTAACAAGTGAAAATCCTATATACAGCAGTACAACAGTAATGCTCTATATAGTACAAGAGATTGTGCCCCCTAGTAGTCAAGTACCCTTGGGGGACTAAGTAATGAAGTGAAAAAAATATATATATATTAGAAGTTTAAATCACGCCCTGTGCCATTTTACAAATAAATAATAAAAAAGTTTCACATAATTGTTATCCCCACGTCCATAAAAGTCCAGTTTATTAATATGTAACATCATTTATCCCATGCGCTGTACATAGAAGAAAAAAATTCCAAACTCCAAAATTGTGGGGTTTTTGGTCGTTTCATGTCCTTAAAATATTGGATTAAAAAGTTATCGAAAAGTCGCATCTACTGCAAAATGGTACCAATAAAAATTACACTTCAGCCCACACTTTTTGCTTCAATGTTTTTTACCCGATTTCCTCCTTTAAAACCTCATTGCGTATTATAGTCCCAAAAATACGGTAATTACTATATATTGAAGATTTTTACTTTGTACCTCAGACTTTTAAAAGGAGTCAAGTGTTGTATATCGGAGTAACCCTTTAATAGTGCACAATACTCTATGGTGAATAGAGCAACTGTACTGTCCAGGAAGCTCTTCTAGAGTCTCTCCATGCTCCGTGTCATAATGGTTGGGAGATGTTACACAGGTTGGGGGTCACACAAGCCAAAGCCACGTTCTAGCTCCAACAAGCTTGTGCAATCATTGGCGGTCACAGTTTGATCCACACACGGCTTCCGGACCATGTGACCCCCAACCTTCTAAAGTTTATGGTTTTGTAGCTAAGTCTTACATTTTAATGAACAGTATTTTTGATGGTTCTGTAGGTTTGGAGCGCTCCAGCCCCACAATGAATCAAGAAATAATCGCTTCCACCTGGACCTGTGGTTCTATTTCACCTTGCAGAATTGGCTTCTGGACTTTGGACGACCAATTGTTATGGTGAGCACATGTGATGTTTCTGAGCCTCTTGGTTTTAGGTTTGGCTTTGCAATGATGAAATGGAACATGGAAACAAGCTACTGACATTGTTTGGACAAAAATGATGCTTTCTGGTCATGAATGAATAATATCTACAAATTAGAAAAAAATATTTCCTAATGTTGGGATATAGAAGATCATCATGACATTGCCTTCAAAGATCACCAATGGGGCACTGACTGTTTGGATGTTTTATTTAACTTTTTGATAGTTCTTTTTATACCTCATCTTGAAGAAATTCAGAGAATGTGGTCTTAGAGACCAGTTGGGTTGCTGCTTTTAATTTCCAGCCAGCCTTGGAAGGAGTAACTGGCTGACATGGGCAAATTTAAAGTAAAATTTAGGAAATTTGGAAAGAAAAACTGGAATTCTTGCCTATGGCTATTGGTCAGAGTTCCCTAAATGACTTCCGAAAAATCATTGCAGCACTTTTTTTGTCCAGACAAGTAAAATTTCCTTGTTGGATTCTACCTAAGACCATGTCGGATGAAGCGTTTTTCAATGAATATTTCACATGTATTGCATGTGAATTTAGGGTCTGTTTTTTTTCTGGAGGTTTTATAGTCAGAAACGAGTCCTATTCCACGCAAATCACTGTCCAGAATTACATACAAATGTTTGGGATGCAAGATTAGCTATGCCCGTTCTCACCGATCGTAAATTTACGATGTGAAATGACCAAAGAATGAACGCAAGTTCTTTTATATTTAAAAGCCGAAATGACGAATGTACTAGGATTTTCTATTGAGATCAATGGGGATAGTTTACTTTTGGTTTTGCCGAGTGTTTCGAGTCAGAATTCTGGCTTGAAATACCTCTCGTGTGGATAGAGCCTTTAGCTTACGGTCAAGTGATCCTTTCCAGCAAATGACAGAGTGTATCTGTGGTTAAACTTTGCAAATTTAATTTTCTCAGCGCCACCACGGGGGAAAAGAAGCATTCACGATCCCTTAAACCTTAAGGGGGTTGTCTCGTACAAAGATTTGGGTTTTTTAATTTAAAGATCTTTAAAAAAAAAGAAACTTTGAAATATGTTTATTTCAAAAAATCCCACTGATTTTTTGGGTAAACCCTGTTTTTATTTCTCATCAGTTCTCAAATCTCTAAGTAGCCGACCTGTGACCTTATCTTAAGGCTGCAGGTTGAAAGACTCTCCCTTTTTGGGCAGGTCAGGCAAGAGCCCCCCCCGCAAAAGCTTTTTTAGTGGGGGGGGGGGGGGGAGGAGGACTCTTGGGGTTTCCCAGCTGCCTGGGTTAACCCTTTGTTTTCCCTGCTTCCCCCGCCCTACACAGATAGGTGACAGCTTTACCCTGTCTGTTTTCCCATAAACTTTTGTCTTTTGGGAAATGTGACTATACTAATACTTGAGGGTCAGGCTGTGAAAAACTTTATGTCTCCCCTTTTTGTGAGACATCCGATATAGTAACACTTCCCTTGTTTTTGTGGGATGGGAGACTTTGTAAGAACAGGGGATATAGAACACTTGCTCCCCTTTTGCTCTTTTAAAACCATTCACCTCCCTCTAACTCTAATTTACCCCCTCCCGCAACAGACCTGGCAGGCACACACAGGGTGAACTCTGGGGCAAACCCCCCCCCCCCCCTGTATAAGTTACTAGCTGCCTTGTGCTGATGGGGGGGGGGAGAGGGGAGAAAGACGCCAATAGCCCCCTCTTCAGTTCAAATACTAGTACAGGGAACTGACAAGCTGAATATGACATCGTAAATGAGACAACTCCTTTAACAGGTATGTATAATGCATAGACATGCCAGGTCCTCCAGACCAAGGAGCCATCTTTGTAGACACTCTCTCCTGTGGTTAATAGAGTGTAATCTAGAACAGGGGACCTATTTATTGTCTCTACATTCCCTGACCCTGTATTTGAAGATAATTTTTTAAACCAGACTAGAACTTTAATGTATCCGGTCTCTATTTTATACCAATACCTAGCAGGTGCAAATGAGATTTTAGCTACTATACTAAATTAAGTCAAGAATTGACATAGTTATATGGGGTTAGGTGAAGATGGTCACAATAGGTTATTATCAGTGTTGCAATGCTAAGATATTCTCTTAAAAGGTTGAGGTGCTATGGAGCTTTAGCTTTGAAAGGTTTACTGCTATGTCACATTATCTTGTACAGTAATATGAGGCACTGGGGATAGGGTCACTTGATACGTGTTACCTCCGTACTGCTAATTAATTTAAAGTGCACCTGTCATCAAGTAGATGCTGGTTAGAACAGGGATTCCCAAAGATGTTCTTAAAGAAGGGGGATCAAATGAGCCTGTTAAATAGTCCCTCACAGCCCAGATGACATGTGCTTGGAACTCCCATAGACCTGAACCGAGAGAGCAAGGTCAGCCTCCATTGCCTGCAGACAGCAGGGTAAAAGGAAGGAAGATGGGATTGCTCATTTAAAAAGGCAGTGAAATACTGGTCTAACTTCCTGTTCCAGGACAGTTGGACTGATTATGGACAGAAGACCGGAAGGAACCCCTTTATTTGCAACTTTTATATATCTCTTGGACCAGTTTTCTGTCCATTTAAGTTCAAAGTAAGGGCCTGTTCACATCAGTTTTTGTTTAAGCATAGCCTTTGTGCTGGGAAAGCTCCCAACTGAGACACTAGACGTGTCCATAGCCTTTCACTGCCAGATGGAGGCCAAAAGAGTACAGCCCAGAAGAAAAGCATGGACTAGTATAGTAAAATGCAGTCTTCCATTTTGCAGACAAAGCAAAAAAAAGAAAATCTAAATTTTTCTTAAAGGGGTTTTGCCACAATTTCATTTCATACCTCCTGCATCCAGCTGTGTGTTCTCAGAAGGGGGCGTGTGTTATTTGTTTGCATTGCACATCATGTGACCCAGCAGGATGACATCACCAGGCCTTTCCTCTCTTTAGTTAAAGAAAGGTCTGTTTATGTATAGAATTGTAAGTAGCTACACTGTAGCTCAGAGGTAACATTTTTGCTTTACAGCACAAGGGTCCTTGGTTCAAATCCCTGCAGGAACTTTTTCCTCTTTATCAATGCATATACCTCATTGGGGTTTCTTTTTTTATTTGCACCGTTTGACTTACTAGTCCAAAGGACAGGAGTAGAATGACAGCATTCGGGGTTTGAACACTCAGTAGCTGCCTGAGAGGAGAGGAGATGTCTGAGCATGTCTGACCAGGAGTGAGGAGCTCTCAGCCCTGGTCGTATCCCTTGGAGACCAGCTGTAAACAATGGATCACTAAAGGAGAAGCTAAAACAAAAACGGTGCAGAATTTTTAATAATAATGAATGGTGAAAATGTTTATTATTTAATTTTCAAACTTCCCACGTCAATTTTACTTCGTGGCAAAACCCCTTTAACATGATAGCCTGTAGGTAAGGGATGCAACTCTAGCATTCTTTTAAAGGGGCGTTCTCATCAGACTGTTTCACGGTGCTTGCTCTTCACACCAAGCTTCAGGCTCCCACTTCACACTCTCATCAATGTCTGTCTAACGGGCTCAGCTAGGAATAGCAGAGCTGATATGTCAATCACTGCTGTAGTACAGGCTGGGGGTGATTTTACGGCAGTGACTGAAATTTCATTTCTGCTATTCCTAACTGAGGCTGATATAGGGACATTAGCAATGGATGGGTTTTAACAGCAGGACTACAGAGCTCTAAAGGGTTATGGTTTGTCAGTAAGAAACATAAACTAGCTCATGTGCTGCTGATAAGACACAGCACGGATGGATGTAACCAGCCCAACCAGGTGGTCGGTAACCATCCCAGAGAGAGGTGGTCGGTAACCTTGGGAAGCTTATGTACACAAGCTGGAGATAGGATCTGCTCTAGTTCTGAAGAGAAGCAAAATCAAAACAGCATTGTGTTTGAGAAGTCTTTATTTACTTTTGCCTACATGTTTAAAGCTAATCAATAAAATGAGCATACACCTTTACAGCATCTATCAGATCACATAGGTTATAATGGCATCTATTTAACAAATGGGTCATGAAACTCTCATGATTTGTCTATGAAACGGATGCCTGTGAGATGGATGCACATACAGTGGTAGTGAAAACGCTTATCATTAAAATCCATTAATTGGAACCCATATTAGTCTGAGTGAGAGATGCCACTGTTAGGTCTCATCACAGACTCTCTCTCTTATGTATACATGGGCAACTTTTCCCATCATATACTTAAAGCATTAAATGTGTTGAGAGCAGGGTCTAAGCTTCATCTTTATTGCTGAGTTGCAGAAACAAGGTGGCTAGTACTGAGCATACCTACAGGATAAGGACACCCTTTAATGCCAATGAGGAAGCGCTTATGACCTCATAAACCGGGTAGTCCACCATGATCAGATACAAATACACAGCAGATGACTGTTCCAGATACACTATCCTGGGGAACCAAAAACACTTAGCTTAATCAAAACTACTAGCAAACGGAACATTTTACTTGTAAGCCCCTTGTATTAGTGAAGTGCATGCAGTGATTGGTGGTCTATTAGTGCCTGTAAAGTACAGTGCGATATTACTGTGTTTTTCTGAAAATAAGACTGGGTGTTATATTTTTTGGGCTCCAAAAAATGGATTAAGGTTTATTTTGGGGGGGGGATGTCTTATTTTTGTGCCCATGAACAGCGATAAACATTTATTCTTGAACAAAATATCAAGATTTGTTTACTTCTAATCATGTCACAGGCTACTGTACTGCAGTACAGAAATAGGCACCCTTCACCAAAAAAAGCAGGTCCCCCCCCCCCCAAAAAAAAAAAAAAAAAAAAAAATCACCTCAACAATTAGAGTTGGCAGGTGCCAATGGGGGATGGGCTGTCGCCGCACACAGATCTGCGTCACACACTCCTGTCCAGGGCAGATCCCACTGTAGTCAAGTGTAGTGGTCACCGGGTCAGAACGGCAGCCACAATGCTCGAGGGGTGCGGGGGGAGTGGGGGCGTGAAGTGATGCCCGCAGCACCCGAGCTGTGTGTGAAAGCCCGGCATTAGCCAACCCTCATTGAGTATGGATTATTTAGTTGAGTCTACTTCTTTACTCACTTTTGGGGGTGCATAGCTGCCTGGACACCTTTTTTTTTTTTTTTGAACTAGGGCTTATTTTCAGAGTAGGGCTTATATTTCAAGCATACTCCAAAAACCCCAAAAAATCATGGTAAGGCTTATTTTCGAGGCTGGTCTTTTTTTCCTCTTTTTTTGGAGAATCATGGTACATGTCCTGTACTGCTCTGTTCATTTGTCAGGATGAGCAGCTCCTTTGGGCACCAGATGAGGGCCCCATTTTCTTTTGTTCTGGTACATTGTGTATAAAAATGATGCAAATTATCGCCTATCCTCAGAATAGAAAGGGAATTCCAGCTTCCAGCAGCTCTTTCTGGCTGTTATTAGTAGAGATTTGCTTTATCGGTTTTAGTTATCTTAATAACTTTCTTTAATCCTAATTTTTCATTACGTTGATGACATTTTGGGGCTTGGAACCAATTACCAATTTTCAGTAGCTTTCAATATACAAAGGTCATCCCAGAACCAATTTTTATAGTATGATGAGAGACCACTGTATTATTGTCCCCATTTGATTGCCTCTCAACCCCTACATTATTCCTCACTCTTTGGCATTCCAGTTGGCACCATTGGGAATGTCAAGACTTGACTTGGGCTGGCAGATTATCTGCTAATTAAAGAGGACGGAGAAAAGCACAAAATAGGTAACAGACACAGGATGGAAATGCCAGGTGCCCGCAGTTTGCTCTGCTGCACCCGGTGCGACCCTAGCAATTAATAGACCTGCATAGAGGACTGTGCTTCTTACTGCAAGGGAGCTTGATTAGGGGGAAAAAACGCTGCAGTAGACTGTAGGGCAACGTCAACAGAACTACATTTACCCAATAAAATAAATATTTCTTTATTCAAAGTAAAGTAACACAAATACAAAAATAAGCAATAGCGGTGCAAAAAAGTGCCAAAAGTGCTTCAGGTAAGTATATCCCAAATCAAAATAACTCAATCAAAAAAAAGGATTATAAAAATGGTACACATGATTTAGAGTAATATATTCAAAAAATACAAATGCCCCAACAATGACCGCTGACGAAGCATTCCTGCGAAACGTGCGTTGGGTCTTTTCAGTGTGCTATTTGGTCTGTATTATCCCATTATTATGGCTTTATTTTGAATTGGTTATTTATACACATTGGTTTGATTATATATGTATTTGTTACCTTGTTGGGGCATTTGTATTTTTTTAATAGATTACTCTAAATCATGTGTACCATTTTTATTATCCTTTTTTTTTGATTGAGTTATTTTGATTTGAGAGATACTTACCTGAACCACTTTTGGCACTTTTTTTGCACCGCTATTGTTTATTTTTGTATTTGTGTTACTTTACTTTGAATAAAGAAATATTTATTTTATTGGGTAAATGTAGTTTTGTTGGGCGTTGTAGTATTTTGTTATCATTTACCCGTGTGGTGGGTTTATTTTTTTGTTATTTAGTCCGGGCTTTTTGATTGGCGGTTATTATTGTAGACTGTAGGGATCTGACTCCTAGACCAATTTCGTATTACCCCTGATATACCAGATACGGTCAAATGTAAACCATGTGATCGGCTCTAGCATCAGTTTACTTGTGTATTTAGGAATGTTTATTAATGCATGTTTTCACTGTTCACATAGACGAATAAGGTGTTTTAGAATATTACACACATTAATGTTGTACCTTTTGCTTTCTAACAGGTAGGGGCGCAATAATCATACTCTCTGAAGACTATTTTTGACTGCATCTTGTTGCTAATATCCTTTTGGTAGTGTTGTCCTTTCAGGTCAGGGAGGTTTGACCCGACCTACATTTTAGTTGACTAATCAACAGCCTGCAAGAAAATTGGGAATCCAATTGGAAGTCCATCAGTCAGACCGGAAAAAGAAAGTGTATGATAGACTTCCTTCTCCACTTTTTTTTTTTTTTTTTTTTTTAGTTCAGGCTTCCAATTGGTTGCATTGCTGATTAGTTATCCAAAATTCAGAGTGGGCCAAATAGTTCTGATCCGAATACAAGGCATAACATTACCTTTTGGTATATTCCACATCATCTAGTTTAACAGTAAATGTATTAGTATTTTGTGTTGATATGAATAGTAACATATCCTTGATCCTCATATGCATTTTGAGCTTGGTGTACAAAAATTCTAGGAAATGTTTTAAATTCCACATCTAATGCTGTAAACGCCTAATCTTTCACTGTGTATTTTTTCCAGATGTATCCTTTCTTTGTAACTAGAGATCAAGTGATTTATTAGTGAAGTCATGTTTTCTGTTCTCTCTTCAGATTATCCTTCCCTTGGATTGGTTCCCACTGAATAAACCTAGTGCAGGCGACTACTTCCATATGGCTTATAACATTATAACTCCGGTGTTGCTGCTGAAGGTGAAATGGGATTAATGGTACTCAGGACTAAAGTACTCGAGGGAACTGGGGGCTATGAAGCACTACCCGTCACAGCAGTGACAATTGGCGTCCTGCGTCACTTTACACAAGGCCTTACTGTTCCTCTCACATCATTGTAGGGCTCCCCTTTCTCCCTGACTTTTTGCTGCTGACATCAGCTTTGGCACTTACAGACAATAAATGTGGTCAGCCTGTGATCGCCTTGATAAACCCTTGCAATGCTTCTCACAGTGCTGGCAAATGGAGATATTTTGTTTTTTTTTTACTTTCATTCTAACCCTTTTATTGGGGTTTCTGGGTCTAATGGTTTTATAAAAATAGACAAGGTCCTAACAAAGGCTTCCAGGGCTGTCCAGAAATAATTTAAGGCATATCTAAGGAAAGCACATCTTATACGCACATACAGCAATATAGCGTCACAGAGATGTGACGTGTTCATTTATAGTTTTAAAAAAATATATGTAAAAATTTGAAGTCTCCTAAAGGGATTAAATATTTTAAAGTAATGTAATAAAGTTTAAAGGGGTTTTCGCGCTACAAAGATCATGTGATTATGGGGACAGTAAAAATAAGCACTTTTGTAATTGGGTTGCATTACCTCAGTCACTTAGTATAGTTGATATGAGCTTAAGGCCTCGTTCACACGGCTTATTTCAGAACGTATTTACATCGGATTGCCGATCGTAAATACGTTCTGAAATCAGTTGAAAATCAGTTGCAAATAAGTGTCACTAAGTGTGGAACGTATTTGTAACTGATTTCCCCCCGACGATTCACCATCTCCATTCAATGTAGGTGGTGAATCCGTCCGTATAATAATTGACATGCACATTGTTTTTCCGTCCGATTGCCGTCGTCAATCCGCGGCGGCAATCGGCACGGAAATACCGCGTCGTTTTGAATAAACGAGCCGTATTTTCTATTGATTTCAATAGAAAATACGGCTGTGACTTATTTCTGACTGATTTGGCAAATACGCGGCAAAATAAGCCGTGTGACCGAGGCCTTGCTGTGCATCTGATGTCTATTTCTGCTGCTGCTAGTCGGGACACGCCCCCTGCACTGTGATTGGCTGACTGACCTTTTATTCAGCCTGTTGGGATACGCCCCCAGACAGGAAACGTCCTAGACACATCCCCTGTGCTGTGATTGGCTGCCTGCACACTCTGTGTTTACTCCCCTCTGAGCTGTTAAAACCGAAAGTTAAACCAGCTATGTGATAGGGCTGCTGGCTGTATACTCATCTCCCAGCTCTAAGGTCAATGATCTGGGTAATTACTGACTGTTTAACTCATAGATCCCCCTCATATAACACAGTCTTATGTCCTGTGTTCGCTCCATATACCACAGTCTCCTGCCTGATAACAGAGGGGGAGAAAGGCGGGGCAGTGTGCATTCCTCACATGTGTTTCATCAGTTCAGGCTGTGTGTATAAGTGGGTATAGCACAGCAAGGAGCTTGTGGAGTCTGCCTGGAGCTGAAGCTCTGCAGACACATGAGAACACTGCAGGAGGCTGCAGATCTGTTCTGTCAAGACAACCTTCTGCTTCCCCTGCCTCACACAGAATGATGATGTCATAGGTCTTCAGTGAGAAGAGACACGCCTGCTGTGAGAAGAGACTCGCCCCTGGATTTCATTGCAGTCTCATAGAATTAGCTCAAGAGCATGAACAATTCAAACGACAAAACCCCTTAAAATGAAAAAAGACATGAAAGTAAAATATTCAGTAAACCGTTTTTTTCATTGTGCGATTGAGAAAAGTTATTGCACATTGAAAACCTATAGACATACAGTTGCAAGATTTTTATTTTTTTTTCCCAAGTTTGTTTTGCATCACCATTTTCTGAGACCAATAACTTATTTTTTTCTTCTATGGACCTATGTGAGGGCTGTGTGTTTGTTTGTTCTATTTTGGGCTGAAGTCTTGTTGGGCCTTTTTCATTTTACAGCGTTCACTGTGTAGGCGAAATAATATTATATTTTAATAGGCTGGACATCAACAGTATCAATTATTGTTTCAATTTTTTCTATACGTGAAATGGAAAAAGGAGACGGTTTTGAAGTTTTTATAGTTTTCTTTTATATTTGAAAAACTTTTTTTTTTTTTTTACTTCTATTTTTCATGTCTATGGTATTTGTATACTAGGGGATATGAGTGCCTGTACACTATTCTGCAATACAAATGTATTGCAGAATAGTGATCGATAACATCTCGCCTATAACAGCCAGCCTCAGGCAGGCTGTAGTAGAAGCAGTTAGATGGCAGACCTGTGGGTGATTGTAAGACAAACGGTGCTCCCCGCACACCTCTTCCTGTTTGTATAACTCTTTAGATGCCACAGTCACGTTGACTGTTGTATCTATGTAATTAAACAGCTAGGATAAGAGTTGTCTCCAGTTCCGGCCGCTAGAGGTAGGTGCTGGCTGTAATTAACAGCTGGCACCCACTGTGTATGAAGCTCCATGCAGCCACTCTAGAAGTAGAATGTGCAAACTCTGTGGTACATTTTCTGCATTTCTACGGGGAGAGTGTGATGATACTCATTGAAGAGCTCCGTTGTATGGAGATTTATTTTCAGAGCATCATGTGATTCAGCGGTATGTAGGATGAAAAGCATACCAAGTAAGTTGCTAAGTATTTATGAAATATATAATACTCTAATTTTTTTGTGTCTTTTTTTTTTTTTAGTTAATAGAAAGGTCTCCAAAAACACTCCCTAACTCTGTCATATACATCAGCATTATGACGTTTGTCATGGGGGCAAGCATCCATCTGGTGGGAGATTCTGTGAATCACAGACTGATCTTCAGCGGATACCAACTTCACCTGTCTGTGCGGGACAACCCAATTATGCAGAATCTACAGCCCCCTACACTGGTGAGAAGGAAAGGGGGAGGGGGTGACATGAGAATGGGGTTCTGCAGCATACATAAAGGAGGTGAGGGCACAGTTTAGTGACAGGAGAGTGGTTTCATTACTAGTTACCTGAATACAATAGCATCATTAAATACTAATTACAATGTTTGTGTGATAAAGATGTATATACTTGGTGATTAGACTAGAGGGAGGTATTGAGTTGTCCACACCCAAGACAAGCAAGCGGTTTACTTCACCCCTCAGTTTCCATCCTAGTGCAGCTATTAATGAAAGTAGCACTTTATAGAAGCCATAGAGGGGAACACATTTGTACAGTGTTAAGGATTATGGTTGATCAATTCCTTATTTGTATATTTAAGTAATGCCAGCCGTTCACTGACTAAATACAGCTGGGCATTAGCCATACAACTCTGCATGGAGGTTCTGAATCATCCAGGATGGGAGAGTCGGCTGTCAGTGATAGGCTTGCCAGAGAGAAGGCAGAGACTGTTGATTACCATCCGTGCCTCCCCAATCATTGTATACAAGGCACTCAATAAGTACCTTATATACAGCTTATACTGTATATAGCCAAGGGTCCCTATGTTGAATTGGGGTAATTCAATTCCAGTGCAAAAAAATAATTTAAATCACTGATAAATTCTATTTTAAATAATATAAAATGTAACCTTTATTCGAATGTTCGATTACGTGCAATTAAAAAAAAAAAAAAAGGGAAAACAGACTTATTTTTACCATTTCCCTTTTATATTACTAAAAAAAAAAAAAAGTAAAAATTGCATAAAAAATAAAGCCTTACATATTGTGCAAAAAAATGGAAGATTAACCAAATGTGGAAGAGTTTTGGAGCGTTTAAACCTACATGTACTTTTAAAAAAAATAAAAAAAATATGTCTGGTCAGTAAGGGGTTAAGGAACCAATAAAAGTATTCCATTTACCCAGATAGTTGGGCAGTATCAAGTGTAGCTGTCTAATCACCGTACATTTTAGGGGAATTGAGACTGTGAGCCATACTGCCTGTGTTATTCCATGGTCATTTACTGAGCCTTTATTCTTTCTTTCTTTTGTGTTACAGGTGGACTCCTTTGAGTTGTTATACTACTACGATGAGTACTTGGGTCATTCCATGTGGTAAGAATTTACTTAATGTTTGTATCATCAGATATTGGAGCTTGCTCACTAATGCAGGTCTACTGCCAAACAGTACACTTAAAGGGGTTGCCTCGCTACAAAGAATAGCTTTCAAATTGTAGGGAACACAAAATAAAGACATTTTCCAAATATATTGCTTTGTTCCTCTGTTTTCCCTAAGGAGATACAAGTGAATTTATGACCTCCCTGGCTATTTCAGTTCCCTCAGTGACAGACCTGTAAACAATTCTCTCCCTGGTGTTTGTTCTATGAGATAGCAGTGAGTGATGTCATCACACAGGCCATGGCAGTGTCCATGCTGCTGAGCAGTGAAAAGCTTGATTTATGTAAAATAAACAGCACTGTAATTAGGGCTTTTGTTTTGGGGATCAGATAAAGCCTTCTGAGAGCAGTTTGAAAAGCTTCTCAGCTAATCTGATCTAATTAGCAACTGAGAGCACAGAGCTGTATGCAAATTAGTCAGTCTGAACCAGGAAGTGACAGTATTTCATTCATGCATTCTGTGAAACTCTGTAGGGAGACAACTCCTTTAAGGCTATGTTCACACAGGGGAAATTGGGGCGCATTTCGCAGTGTATTTAGAGGCGTACTGCGCTCTAATACGAGCGAAATGCACCACAGTCATTACGGTAATCCACAGTTCTCATAGAGAACTATGGATTACGTCTCCTTATGCGCCGTGAACAATGCATGTCTATTGGGCCGGCGGGCTGCCGGCCCCCCGCCCCGCGGGAGTACGCGCCGATAAGCGCGACTCCCATTCACCCGGTGTAATTGCAGAGCGTACTGTACGTCCCGCAATTACTCCGTGTGAACATAGCCGTTTACACAGCAGTGGACAAATACCGGTCGGTTTATCTGACCGGTACTTGTCCGGTTTGTGTGCCGTGCACGCGCGGGGGGGGGACCGCTTTTCTCCGCGATGAGCTGAGAGAAGCCCTCCCCCTTCCCATTCACATGCTTATATTCCGTCCGAAAACCGTACGGAAGAATGAACATGTAGAATGTTTTTCGGGCAGCCAGCGATATTTCCATAGAAGCCCTTTGTGCTTGTTTGCGGCCGGTTTTTCAGACGGTTTGCAAAACTGGCCGCAAACCCGTGGGGACATGCCCTAATGTGTAATCACATTATAGTGTGTGAAAGGATCTAGATGTACATCAATAAAAAATTACACATACTAAGGTATCACAAGGCATTATGGGAAAGGAGCTGGAAAGCTCACTGCGCCCTCTATAGGTTGTAACAAATCCTCAATTTACTTCTGATTCACTGAATCTTTGAGAAGCAAAAGGGAATAATTGTCAAGCCAATATTGCTCATCTACATACGCGTTTCAGGGTTTTGCCCCTCATCAGTGTAGAGCAGAGCGATATTGGCTTGACTGGTGGGAGGCAATGAGTGGGTATGAGAAGGGGAACATCTCTCCTTATGGAGAGCACCAGTTAAGGCGTGTAGTGTTTTGATTGCCTTTTAGCCCACTACTAAGCATCTGCATATCACAAGGCATTATGGGAAAGGAGCTGGAAAGCTCACTGCGCCCTCTATAGGTTGTAACAAATCCTCAATTTACTTCTGATTCACTGAATCTTTGAGAAGCAAAAGGGAATAATAGTCAAGCCAATATTGCTCATCTACATACGCGTTTCGGGGTTTTGCCCCTCATCAGTGTAGAGCAGAGCGATATTGCTAAGGAACAGATAGGGAGGTGCCTTAGTAAACATGGTAGAAAATGGAACTGATTGCTTTGTAAGATTACATCTTTCTCTTCACTCACTCATAAATCATTAAGAGATTCCGTCTTGCAAAGGAGATGGTTCAGCTTTACTGAGAGCTCAGGTCACCGCTGCCCTTAGAGGTCTATGGAGAGGGGAAGAGCAGATTGTGAAGGCAGGAGACTCCCAGCATGAAGGACAGCAGTAAGGAGCACTGCAGCTATATACATATAGCACATATCTGTGTCCATCTCAGCCCCACCTCTTCCTTCCCTCTCAATAGAGTCCCTATGGACAGCTGTAATCTGAGCTCTCGGTAAAGTTGTCACTTCATTTTTTCTGCTTATTTATTCTGTTCCTGATTTTTGAGTGAACAAATAGGAGAGGAGGAATGGGGGGGGGGGGAGGTTCTCCAGAAACCGCGCCACTCTTTTCCATCAGTTGTGACTGACATTGCATATGAGCCTGCTTTACTTCAATAGGAATACACTATTATACTAGACGTGACCCATCAAATGTGGCTGTTTCTGGGGGGAAAAAAGCAAACGCCTTTAATTAACTGGACAACCTCTTTAGTGGAAAATAATTTGTATTATAAATGCCTTAAAATAAAGAACTCTGGTGACATGCTGTTTGCTGAAGGAAACCAAAGGAGTTATTTTTTACATTTTTAGATTATAAATTTTTCTCTGCTGTACTGTAATAATTATTTAGGTGACATTTTTCTTGAATTATATAAACATTAATCCCCCTATAGGCTTCATTATGCAAAAAAGATTAATGGCAAGATGCATACATTTTTTAAGTATCACTGGGCATCGACTTTCCTTAGGACCACAGTTGCGTTTTTAGCCTTAATTATCTAACTGATTAAATGCCTTTATTGCTAAAAAAATTTTGTTGTTTTCTTAGGTATATTCCATTTTTTCTCATCCTGTTCATCTACTTTTCTGGTTGCTTCACAACCATAAAGCGTGAAAGTGAGATGCCTTTATCTGCCTGGTCATTGCTGCTCCCAAGTAGCCTGTATTACTGGTAGGTATCTTAGCATCCTTCCTAGAAAGCAGGAATCCCACATACATAGTATATGCAAAGCAATTCTAAAAAAGTTGGGACAATGCAACATGTAAAGTAAAGAAGCATGCAATGATTTGGAAATCTCTCTTAACTATATTTTTTTCACAATAGAACATAAAACACATATCAGAGGTTGGAAGTTTAAGGGTATGCTCACACGATATATTGCAGAGTGTACAGTACCGGCTGCAAAACATTGTATGTTTCGGGAACTCTCACTGATCAGCGCGTACCTCCGAGGCGCAGGGGACCCGGCAGCCCTCCAGCCCCATAGACATTCATCATGTGCCACGAATAAGTGACATGTCACTTATCTCCCCGCGTATACAATACCATCGTATTGTACGCACGGGGGTGACGAGGCGTAATCCATAGTTCTCTGAGAGCTATGGATTACCATAATTATGGGGTGCATTTCCCCACGTATTAAATACAGTATGCTGCGAAATGCGCTCCAAAATAAGCTGTGTGAACATACCCCAATACTTTTTTTTCCAGGTCATTTGAAAAAGATAACGCGTTGAGAAATTAATAGTAGCTACTCAGACCAGAAAAGACAGTGTTAACACAGGGCTGGAAAAGTAATTCTAATAAAAAAACAAAATGCTAAATGACATGACTGTGTATAAAATAGGAAGTTTAGAGAAACTGAGTGTCTTAGAAGCAAAGATGTTCAGATGTTCCCCAGTGAAAAAATTTAAGAAAATGTTCCTCATGGTAAAATTGCAAAGACATAGGGGTTGTAATTCCACTAACACTATGTTGTAGTCCTTAGATATGGGGATCTCTGCAGCAATAAAGTAATGGTTCTCTAGCAGTTCCATTGTACATGGTAGTTATGGATCTCAAAACCAGACAGTGAAATAAATCGTAAGATGGAGTATTTGTTGTCTTCATTTTACCCTTTCTTACAGGTATCTGGTCACTGAGGGGCAAATATTCATCATCTTCATATTCACCTTCTTTGCGATGCTTGCTCTCATCTTGCACCAGAAGCGTAAAGGGCTGCGTTTGGACAGTAACGGCCTTTTCCTGCTACTCTCCTTTTCCGTCACTTTGCTGCTTATAGCAGTTTGGATTGTCTGGTTATGGAACGACAAAATTCTGCGCAAGAAATACCCTGGAGTAATCTACATTCCCGAGCCCTGGGCTTTCTACACACTGCACATCAACAGCCTGCACTGAAAGCAGCTGACATCTCTTTCCTTTTTAGTTAGTGTAGGAGTGGAACTGGCCATAGACTTCTATTATTTTTATCTATACTACCTGACTAGAGGCGATTAAGAAGAGGGAATGTTTTATTCCTGCTGTAGTTGACTTGGCTCTTTTTAATGCAGAATAATTATATTTTAGTATATGGCACTTGGTTTATCCAGCCGCTGTGTTCTCTTTTACATTTCCAGACATTTACAGGAACGATTGCAATGAATCAGGTAAAAAAAAAAAGAAGTGTCTTTGCAGGACATTATGTGTATTAGATTGCTTGGAGCTCTCACCTTGAATATGTTCTGACAATCAGTTGTGAATATGCATCTTCAATGCATGAAATTTGTTACCCGTCATACATGATGGCAGCTCGTGCACTAAGACTACTTTGTCATGTCTGCAGTAACCTGTGGATTATTATTTAAGATTAAAGACTATATTTTCTTTTTATTGTAAAGTGCTCCTTTTTTATCAGTCTTGGATTGTATGGGTGACTTTCTTGGGTTTCACAGATCTAGATAAAGTGAAGCGCTTCATTATGTTCACACCAGCAGTATTCTATTAATAAGACCAATGGATTTCAATGAGATTTTTTGATACTTTGAGATGTCAAACTATAAGGCCGTGTTCACACGGCTTATTCCCGACGGATTTGTGCGCCGTATGGAGCGCACAAATCCGCCGTGAATAAGGGGCAGGGCGGGGCCGGAGCACGGCGGGGGCGCCACTCCCGGCCCCATAGACAATGCATTGTTTACGGCGCGTCCGCGCCGTAAATAATGTGCATGTCACTTTCTCCCCCCGCGGCGGATACCCATCATAAATCATATAATCTATCAAATGATTTGCACACTCACTTGGCTATACAGGCAGTCCCCGACTTACATCGTTCCGACTTACCGTCCCCTAGTTACAAACAGAGACTTATGGGGGCATGCTGGCACTTCTAGTTCTATATTCCACAGCAAATAATAGCTGTGGAATGACAAGTTCCAGCATGCCACAGCAGCACATGAGGTGAAAATGAGGTGAAATCTTCTTAACAGGGAAACAGACAGCAGTTCAAATGTAAAAACCCTCCCCTGCACTATCCAAAACTGAAAAAAAAATCTTTGTGCTGGAGTTACATGTAATAAATATACCTGTTCCGACTTACATACAAATTCAACTTAAGAGCAAACCTACAGTCCCTATCCCGTTTGTAACCCGGGACTACCTGTATTCGGAACTCCCCTAGAAGTGAACGAGGAGGACGCCTGCAAGCGCCACACTTCTCATTCTCATGCACGGTCAACTCGCAGCTAGCTGTGTAGCGCATTTTACTTTGTGGTAAAACCTCTTTAAATCTAACAATTGGCCACTGCAGTTTTTAATAGTAGACAAATACTGATGGCTAATTCAAAGCCATTAGAAAACCCTGATTAGTCCAATGAAATAACAAAAAGGGAAAATCCTAAATCTTTTCATAGACACTACCGATAAAAATCCAAAATGACATAAATCTGGCTCAAAGTAAGGGTATGTTCACAAGGCTTATTTTCAGGCGTAACCGCGTGTGTTTCGACGCATATTGCACTTAATATGCGGCGAGATGCGCGTCGCAATTATGGTAATTCATAGCTCTCATAGATAGCTATGGATTACGCCTCCCCCCCCCCCCCCCCGCTCGTACAATACGATAGTATTGTAAGCGCGGGGGGGTAAGTGACATGTCAGATATTCCCGGCCCCCATGCTTTGGGAATACGCGCTGATCAGCGTGACTCCCAAAACACCCGGCATATTGCGGCGTGTACTGTACGCGCCGCAATTACACCGTGTGAACATAGCCTAAGTCCCAGCCCACCCAGTACAATAAAACAAACCATAGGTTGGGAAGTAGAGACGACAGGATCTCACTCTAGAAAAACCATAAGGGACTAAAGAACATACGCTATCCCTAGCCTGCAATTCCAGGGTGGCCGCCCCGAAAAGAGTGTCCCTGTCAGGAACCTCACTCGTCACTAAACTAACACCCTAACAATCCCTCAGCAATTTGTCCCAACATGTTTCCATCCTCCCCAGATGGCACCAGATCTCCTCAGGGGACACATCTCAGAGAGATATGAGGGCACAGAGAGTTATGCATACAATGATATGGTTGAACACTAATAAGGGTGAAAGTTGCACACATACAGCAATATGTGCTTTGATATGCTATTTTATGTAACCATAAACAGATTAAATGATCCATGCAGACCTCAAACGTGGACAGCAAATGTAAACAATTGTGGATATATATGCAAATATGAATAGAAATTGGACCTTTTTAAGATACCTGCTCTAATAATGACAGTCTCCAAATCTGTCATAGTCCTAAAGTTCCAAGAAGGTGTTACAACACTTACCACCTCCTGGATGAAGGTCTCAGTCCATTTGTTACAAAGATTTCTGTGGGTGAGGAAAAAAGGTCTATTAGGACCAAATTTTCCTTATAAGTAATTTAGTACACCCAGTGTCCTTAGAATTAAGCCGAATATCAGGATAATGGGGAAGTTGTACCTTAGCCAGTGATGTCCGGTCTCCTTATTGATCACTATTTGCCCTGCAATGCAGCATGGAACAAGCGGACATTGCTGCATTAGCTGCCCCGCGCTCATAAGCGCATGTGCGGCGCTCGAGTGCTGATATCATCATTAAGCATCCCGGATAACAGAGAGTTGTGCCGGTGCGTCCACAGCAACCCCTGGCTTGCAGAAGAGAGGAGTGAATTACTGTCCCCCATGCAGGATGATGATGGAACTGCAAAAAAACCACACATTGACATGGATAATAGGCACCTTTGATAACGCAGCTAGGCCTCTAAAAGAGATTTTACAACGCCACTGGCATATCCTACCCATGGATCCTGAAATTAAGGAACACATTGGGGAAATCCCACTGGTGACATACAGGTGTGGGAGAAACCTGAGGGAACAGCTTGTCCACAGCTACTTCACGACACCCCATATGGCAATGTGGCTTTCAAAATCAAAAGGTCATTCAAATGTGCTGATTGTGTTGCATTCCCATATATGGAAAGGAGATCTACTTTTTCAGGTATGGGCACCAAAAATAATTTGTGATCTGACATTTTATAACATGTAAAACAACACGTGATTTACATGATAACAAATATCTGAGGACAGAAATAGGAATGACAAACAGTACGCCAATTGCAGAGAAGACTGTGAACACTTAGGTGATATCAGATACCAGCGAGCTACATCGGTGCGGTCTTATCATGGAGGAAATGCTAATTGCCTCAAATGGACGGATATAGACCGACTTTAACCATCCTTTTGTAGAGGCAATATCATCCAAAAATTGTTGCAGAAAGAATCCTTTTGCATTTTTAATCTTATTATTCTTATCATTTATTTTGGAGCTCCATTGATTCCAGGGCGCTGTACATTTCAGGCGGGTACATAAATAACATTGGTCAAACAATTACAAAGTGACAATAAGTGACTAACAACGGGTACAGAGGGAGAGAGGGCCCTGCCCATGAGGGCTTACACTCTACAGGGAAGGGGTGAAGAGACAGAAGGTGAGGGGCAGACATGTTTGTGGGGCGGAGGAGTGCAACATGGTTAATGTCGGTTATAGGCAATCCTGAAGAGGTAGGTTTTCAGGTTACGTTTGAAGCCGGTGAGAGAGGGGGAAAGTCTGAGGTGTTGGGGCAGTGAGTTCCAAAGTGTGGGGGAAGCACGGGAGAAGTCTTGGAGACGGTTATGTGAGGAGGTGATACGGGGAGAGCAGAGGAGAAAGTCCTGTGAGGAGCGGAGGTTGCATGAGGGAGGTATTTAGAGATTAAGGCAGAGCTATATGAAGGGGAGAGGTTATGTAGAGCCTTGTAGGTCAAAGTTGCTAGCTTGAACTGGATTCGCTGGGCAATGGGTAGCCAGTGAAGGGATCGGCAAAGGGGAGAGGCAGAGGAGGAGAGAGGTGAATCAGACGGGCAGCAGAGTTAAGGATGGTTTGGAGGGGAGCGAGGGTACTAGCTGGGAGGCCACAGAGAAGGATGTTGTAGTAGTCGAGGCGGGAGATGACGAGGGCGTGGACCAGCATTTTTGTGCTTTCAGAGTTAAGAAATGAGCGGATTCGGGAAATATTTTTTAGGTGGAGGTGACAGGCAGAGGTGAGAGTTTGGATGTGCGGTTTGAAGGACAGATTGGAGTCAAGGGTTATCCCAAGGCAGCGGACCTGTGGTGTTGGTGAGAGAGTATAGCCATTAACAGTGATAGAGAGATCAGGTGGAGGGATGGAGTGGGACGGTGGGAAGATAATGAATTCAGTTTTCTCCACGTTTAGTTTTAGGAGACAGGAGGAGAAGAAGGAGGAAATGGAGGACAGACAGTCAGGGATCCGGGAGAAAAGAGAGGTAACATCTGGGCTGGAGATGTAGAGTTGGGTGTCATCAGCATACAGGTGGTATTGAAAGCCGTGTGAAGTTATGAGCTGACCCAGACCAAGAATGTGGATAGAAAAGAGTAGTGGGCCCAGGACTGACCCCTGGGGGACACCAACAGAGAGAGGCCGGGGGGAGGAGGTGGAGCGAGAGTTAGAAACGCTGAATGTCCGATCAGTGAGGTACGAGGAGATCCAGGAAAGGGCCGAGTCCATGACGCCGGACACACAAACTCCTAAAGGCCTCAATAAACAACTAGATTATGGCTGTTTTATCTAAGTTTATTAGGTGACATATCCCTTTCAGGAGTGAAAAAGGATTATCACTCCCTGATGTCAAATCTGCATAGAGTGTCATGTGTATACAGTTTATGTCTCTTAGGTTATGTGGCTGCCACTAGTTTTTACTATTCGATCTGAGATATCGCTGTATCCTGTGATGTTTAGTGATATTAACACAATTCTCTCTGCCCGCCATAAAATACTGTGACTGTAGTTAAGATGTTGCGTTAAGTCTGGATTTCAAAAGACTTTCAAAAATGCTTCTGAAAACCTTTATTTTTGCAAAAGTCTAAGGCTATGTATGCAATGCACACAAAAACATCAGGTTTTTGTTTCAGCGTTTTTCGTTTACAAAGAACGCTGAAAAAAAACGACTGAAAATATGTCCCATAGACTTGTATAGTAAAAACATTCTATAATCTCCACAGAACGTCTTTTTTCTGCTTGTTTTATTTGCTGGTTGTTTTTTTTGAAACTTTGCAAAAAACGACTGAGCCAGGCAGAAAATTTATTATTGGAGTCTATGTAAAGCTCCCGACGTTTTTTGCGGCAAAAATGCAAAACTTTTTTTGTCCACTGCTTTTGACAGGCAACACAACACTGGGGAAACTATTTCACCCAATTCCCTTAACTTATAACAAACATTTTTCAAAAAAAGGGAAGAGTAGATATACTGAAACTTAGCGTTAAATTAAAAATAAGAGAAAAGGCCAATCCAAACAACCGCTGCAGTGGCCAAATAGGGGCCAACACACTTAGTCCACCTTAGATAACTGGAGGGGACAATAAGAACCTTACCCTAGTTTACCCTATAAGCTCGTGACTGTTCTAGTCCCTAACTAACATTGTCACGTACACACTCACCAGCACGTGACTGGGGGCCACTGAATGGCGTAGACTTATCTCCACTTGCGCTCACCTCTCAATCAGGTAGCGAATCAAGCATAAATCGTACCACAAGACAGTTCCAGCCCCCCAAAAAATACACGCTGCCACCACCTTCCTTCAATAATCAAAAAGGAATCAGCCGGAAGGAATCTGATTCCTAACGGATATTCTAAAAACATGTAAAAAAAATGCTCAACTCACTGCTCTCCAGCAGCTACAAAAAGAAAATACACTCCTTCAAGGAAATGGATCCGTGCAACAACAAGAATTAACGTATTACTGATAGCTTTAATATTAAAATGATTTTCAGTGCTTACATAAACAGAATATAATAACAGTAACTATGACATACACATCAATCAGTTATGAAAATAAAAAAGGGGAGAAAATTGGAAAGAATTACACTTACAAGGTGTTTCAGCTTCAGGTCCCGGGGTAAGGATGAATATGGGACACAGCTCAATCCAGGATTGACCCCCAAGCTATGAACAACAGATTAGTCTCTGGCTTGGTGCTTTATAGGGCCAAACCCCTGTCCCGGTTTTCCTCCTTTTGTCATATTGGCCTACTCTTTTACTAGCTGGAATTATGATGAGGTGGGGTGGTACTATCGCCACTAGATGGCAATCACGGACTGCGCTTCTGCTGGGGGGCAGATCAATGAAACTGTTTATTGTGGGGGGTCGTAGGTTATCAGGTATCCGGGACAGCTGCATATACAACCCTGGGCCATAAATACAGAGGACCCATGGTACCTAAACATGTCAGTACTTAACCAGTCCAAGGGCAGGGGAGAGGGTCTGCCGACCCATGCTACAACTTCTCTACAGGGGGGGAGAAGAGGGGTCTTCACTCTAAGCCATGATTTAATGACAAATACAGAATACATTTAACTTTCAATGTGCTACATAACACCTCCCCCTTTTGGAGTGGGCGTGGGGGACTGGCTCACCTGCCATCTCCTGAGCCCACCTCCGCCTCCGTCCTCCCCTGGCGAGAGGGACCATCGGCATTACCATGCTCAATGCCCTTTCTGTATCTGAACTATCAGATATCGGGCGTTGGAGGAATCCCGCTGGGCGGTACATATCACACGTTACATGTGGGGGCACATCACCTCTATGACTGGGGTTGATGGTATTGCAGGATAAGTTGTAGGCGCACATTAGGGTCACAAGCGCCAAGTTGCTGCAAAGCCATGCCCAGAGCAGAGTCCATGCCTCCCTGAGAACTGCCGCTGCGGGTGTCCTCGGGAAATTATTTCAGGAGCAAATTCCGTCAATTGGACCTGTGCGTTGTCAGTTTCGTTCTCTGACGCCGTGTCCAGCTGCTGTAAATCTTGCTCAACGAACTCACGGATCAGCTGAACCTTTGTCTTTGCCGCTGGATTAATATCTCTCTCCTCACATAGACTGATGAGATATTCTTTGTTTTGCTTCTTATACAGGGCTGCCATCTCCACACAGCACCCTTTGCCAAATAAAAGATAGAAAAGAAAAACGGGGAAGGGAAACTGATTGTGGTATGTCAAGTAAGCACTGCGTTAGTTCTTGTAAGACTGGTGTAATCTTCACAAAGATACAGCCACTCTTTTAGTGCAGGGAATAATTGCTTAAACCAAGCACTAATGCTGCAATAAAAAGAAAAAAATATCCCACCGCTCTGCCACCAATTTGTCACGTACACACTCACCAGCACGTGACTGGGGGCCACTGTAATGGGGTAGACTTATCTCCACTTGCGCTCACCTCTCAATCAGGTAGCGAATCAAGCATAAATCGTACCACAAGACAGTTCCAGCCCCCCAAAAAATACACGCTGCCACCACCTTCCTTCAATAATCAAAAAGGAATCAGCCGGAAGGAATCTGATTCCTAACGGATATTCTAAAACACGTAAAAAAAATGCTCAACTCACTGCTCTCCAGCAGCTACAAAAAGAAAATACACTCCTTCAAGGAAATGGATCCGTGCAATAACAAGAATTAACGTATTTCTGATAACTTTAATATTAAAATGATTTTCAGTGCTTACATAAACAGAATATAATAACAGTAACTATGACATACACATCAATCAGTTATGATTGATGTGTACGGGAGAAAATTGGAAAGAATTGGAAAGAATTCACACTTACAAGGTGTTTCAGCTTCCAGGTCCCGGGGTAAGGATGAATATGGGACACAGCTCAATCCAGGATTGACCCCCAAGCTATGAACACAGATTAGTCTCTGGCTTGGTGCTTTATAGGGCCAAACCCCCTGTCCCGGTTTTCCCTCCTCTCTCATATTGGCCTACTCTTTTACTGGCTGGAATGATGATGAGGTGGGGTGGTACTATCGCCACTAGCTGGCACTCACGGACTGCGCTTCTGCTGGGGGGCAGATCAATGAAACTGTTTATTGTGGGGGGGTCGTAGGTTATCAGGTATCCGGGACAGCTGCATATATAACCCTAGGCCATAAATACATAGGACCCATGTTATCTAAACATTTCAGTAATTAAACAATCAAAGGGCTTGGGTGAGGGTCTGCAGACCCATGCTTCAAATTCTCTACAGGGGGGGAGAAGAGGGGTCTTCACTCTAAGCCATGATTTAATGACAAATACAGAATACATTTAACTTTCAATGTGCTACATAACAAACATAAACAGGGTTGTCGCCCTCATCTGGTGCCTAACCCCAAGTACACTCTAAAAATCTCTAGTGTACCCTCATAAAAGGAATCTTTACACAATCATGAGCAAAAAATAGTCCCAACATGTTTCGATTTCTCATAATAGGGTCAACTCACCGGGGTTACGGTAGAGTTTGACAGTGTCCGTTATCACAGGGACAGAGCTAAATCAGAAAAGATGGATGGGGGGGGGGGGTGTGGAACGGTAAGTACAGCCTAAAAAAGTCCCCACTATTTAAATTTTATTGTTGATAGGCAGTGGACAAAAAACTTTTTATGAACTTTTTTAGGATTTGGTTTTCAGGTTGTTTTTTGTCCACTGCCGTGTAGACATATCATAAGTTAGTCTTAAGATACCGTGGCCATTTTTTTAAATTTAAAAAAAAAACATTTATTTTGTGTGTTTTTAAGACACAATGACCAGGAATGTGGTTAAAGTATACGGTAACTTGATTCTTTTGCCACTCGATGTTTGTGAGGAAGCCCGCCAGTGGGAGTATCCTGAAAGCTGAATAGATCTCTGATGACAATCACACTACTCAAACCCAGATAAGAGACTGTAAAATTTTCCTGAACTGAACTCCTGCGAGTGAAATTTTAGTCTGTAGTTGCCAGAAGACCAGGTACGTCCTGATTTAAAATGGAGTTGGAAAAAAGCAGCGACAGAATTACTCCTATACAACTTTCTATTAAAGGAGTAACAAAGCGCTCCTTGTATAGCAAAGTGCATATAGTATAAAGCAAGCACTTGGAACATACAATTCCAAAATTGTAAGTGTATGTGTTATCTAACTTTATATAGATTAAAAAAACACAATGCGTTACTGCTTTAATAGGTAGTCGTATAGGAGCGATTCTATTACAACTGTCGCTGCTTTTTTCCTATCCTTTACCGTTGAAATCTCTTGTGCAAAGGATTTCCATGTGTATTGAAGAGAGGCCCACTCAGTCTGGACTACAATTTTATGTGATACTGATGCATTGTACCATTAAATGTACAACGTATCAAGGTGAGCAGTTTTTATACTATTATTTAGCCTGTATACCATCAACACATACACACAGGGTGTGCTATTTTGTTCTTACAGTGAAAGTATTTGATCCCTTTTAATTGTGTAAGTTTGCCTACTGCCAAAGACATGAACCATCTATAATTTTAAGGGTAGGTTAATTTTAACATTGAGAGATAGAATATCCAAAATAAAATCCAGAAAATCACATTGTGTAAATAAGTATTTGATCCCCTACCAACCATAAAGAGGTCTAGCTCCTACAGACCAGTTAGACGTTCCTAATCAACTCGTTACCTACATTAAAGACAGAGGTCTTAAATAGTCACCTTTATAAAAGACACCTGTCCACAGACTAAATCAGTCAGACTCTAACCTCTACAACATGGGCAAGACCAAAGAACTTTTTAAGGATGTCAGGAACAAGATCATAGACCTGCACAAAGCTGGAATGGGCTATAAAACCATAAGTAAGACGCTGGGTGAGAAGGAGACAACTGTTGGTGCAATAGTAAGAAAATGGAAGAAATACAAAATGACTGTCAATCGACATCGATCTGGGGCACCATGCAAAATCTCACCTTGTGGGGTATCCTTGATCATGAGGAAGGTGAGAGATCAGCCTAAAACCACACAAGGGGAACTTATTAATGATCTCAAGGTAACTGGGACAACAGTCACCAAGAAAACCATTGGTAACACATTACACCGTAATGGATTAAAATCCCCTGAAGTTTGCCAATGAACACCTGGATGATTTTGTGAGTGATTTGGAGAAGGTGCTGTGATCAGATGAGACAAAAATTTAGTTATTTGGCATAAGTTTACTCGACGTGTTTGGAGGAAGAGAAATGCTGCCTATTACCCAAAGAACATCATCCCCACTGTCAAGCGTGGAGGTGGAAACATTATGTTTTGGGGGTGTTTCTCTGCTAAGGGAACAGGACTACTTCACCGAATCAATGGGAGAATGGATGGAGCCATGTACCGTAAAATCCTGATTGACAACCTCTTTTCCTCCGCTAGGACATTAAAAATGGTTTGTGGCCGGGTCTTCCAGCAAGACAATGACCCAAAACATACAGCCACGGTAACAAAGGAGTGGCTCAAAAAGAAGCACATTAAGGTAATGGAGTGGCCTAGCCTGTTTCCAGACCTTAATCCCATAGAAAACTTATGGAGGGACTTGAAGCTCCGATTTGCCAAGCGACAGCCTCAAAATCTTAATGATTCAGAGTTGATCAACAAAGAGAGGACCAAAATTCTGACTGCTGTGCTTGCCAACAAAGGTTTTGCCACCAAGTATTAAGTCTTGTTTGCCAGAGGGATCAAATACTTATTTCTCACTGCAAAATGCAAATAAGTTTATATAATTTATGCAATGTGATTTTTCTGGATTTTATTTTGGATATTCTATCTCTCAATGTTACAATTAACCTACCGTTAAAATTATAGACTGTTTATGTCTTTGTCAGTGGGCAAACTACACAATCAGCAAGGGATCAAATAATTATTTCCTTCACTGTATGTCTGTTAGCACATTTTATTGTGAACTATTTTGGAGCTGAAATCCAAATCATTTAACCCACCCAAACCACTGCAAATTACGTCCATTTACAAAATTTACAGTTGTTGGCAGGAAAAAGAAAACAAATAGCACAACGAATATGACGAGTATCTGCAAAACAACGCAAAATGCCACTATTAATGACTAATGCAGTCTCAAAATTCTACAATATCCCGAAAAGAATCCCTCATAAGAGCACAGGTGCACATCAATTGCTGTCTGATGTACAGATAAGGTATAATCAAGCACTTAATCAGTGGCATCAGGTGTGCTAAAGATAAAACGCATACCTGGACCAGCTTGAGCTTGGCTTACTGTGACGTTTGATGCCACATTAGAAATATGGCTTAGGCTAGGTACACTTATCTCAATGAAGGTATACTCCTAATACAGACACTTGCAACAATGTGTCTACAAAACGTATGCAATTTAATAAGTATCAAAAAACGTACAATACCCATATCGGCTAAATAGCCTTGCTTAAAGACATTTTGCAACTATGAAATGATAACTTGCGGCTATATGTCTCCAGTCCCGGAGTAATCCAGATATATCTTCAGCGCTGAAGTTTCTAGCGCTCTTCACTAGCAGCTGGCATAGCTTGCTAGACAACGTTCACCTCGCTGCTGTGATGGCTGTTTGGGGTGTGTGCTCTGCTGCTCTGTTGCTCTATTGCATACGTTTTGTAGACACATTGTTGCAAGTGTCTGTATTAGGAGTATACCTTCATTGAGATAATTGACACGAGGTGTTTAAAGGAAAGCACCTGCGATTATACTCCATTTTTGCGGTCTATATTCTATATACTATAGAGGTCATAAATTATATTATATGGACTGACTTTCCTTTTTGCATTGACCTCAGTATTATAAAAATGTCGTTCACGGAGATAGCTGCTTTAACAGATAATAAGGCTAATATGTATGCCTTTTCTGACTCGGAAGAGCAAACATTTTGCCAAAAAGCAAGGGAGCTGGTTTAAAATGGGGGTGTGTGCAATGAGATTCCAGGACAACCTCTCAAAGAAATTAGAAAATCTAAAGAAAAAAGAAATTAACCTGACACTACATGCGTCAACACTGGTGGAATACATTAAAGCACAGCGTATACCAAGAGGTTTACGCAGTACTTTAACACCTATTCTCTTGAAAGATGACCAAATATATATTACACAATGGCAAGCCTTATGCAATCAACATTCTACTGATTTAATGTTACTAACAGTTAAACATCTACAATCAGCTGTAAAGAATATACAACAAGAAATACAAAAAATAGATACACAGTTTCAACAAACAAGTGCTATAGAAGAGTATGATCGTGTTCACAAAGAAATGAAAGAAAATATAGAAAAATTAAAATCACAATTACTTCAAAATAAGCTAAAAAAATTTGAACGAGATACCAGAGACTATCAAATGAATCGGGTATATACATGGGCAAGAGAAAGAACACAAAGAAGATACAATACAAGGAAAAGTAATACAGAAAGTGATAATACATCTAGTGATTCAGAAAATATCCGTAAAATGCATTAAGATCAGCTGTTAAAAATACCCAAGAACCTTTTTTAGGAGAGAAGGAACAAAGTTCAGAGGGTTCAACCGGAAAGAACACAGGAATAAAGAAGAAGAAAACGGGAAAGAGACGGTAGACAACTTGCTTGTCAATATATCATCAAAAGCACTCACAAAAGACCAATGTGCAGTGATAGAAAGGGGACTCAACTTTGTTCCGGCACAAGAATGTTCAAAATTTAACTTTGTTACGGACTTGCATAAGTTCTGTAGAAAATTAAGGTTAAGAATGTATTTTGGTGAAGGCATTAGAGGTGATCATAATAAAACATGGAGTAAAATCAAAAAAAGTAGCCAATTCGATCCTAAAATTGATAATAGCTTCTTGGAAACATTTCAACAAATGGTTAGTAGTGAGGTTCTGGCTAAATGGGATCACATCAAAAAGAAGAATAGCAACATTAGTAAATTGGAGAAAAATGCTATTAGAGAACTTAAAAATGATGATAGTATAATCATAAAAAAGGCGGATAAGGGGGGAGGAACAGTTATCATGAATAAGGAGTTTTATCTAGAAGAAGCACAGAATCAACTTAATGATGAAAGAGTCTATATTAAATTAGAAAATGATCCTACTGAACAATTAAAAATCTAATTCAGACATTATAGACGAAGCGTTAGAATTATGCATTATAGATAAAAAGACGGCAGTAATTTGATGTGTGACCATCCCAGAGTTCCACTACTATACCTTACACCGAAAATTCATAAGGATATACACAAGCCTCCCTGTCGCCCGATAGTCTCGGGAATAAATTCTATCCTTGAGCCACTGGCTCTATATATTGATAACTTTTTACAGAGAATTGTAAAAAAATTACCTGGATGTCTCAAAGACACCAGCGATTTTCTTAGAAAAATTGAAAGTCTAGAAATTTCTGACGATACCATTCTTTGCACTTTGGATATTAAAAAGCTTTATACTTGTATCCCACAGGAGGAGGGAAAGGAAGCTGTTAGAGAGAAACTCATGCAGGATAGCTCTATTAGTAACCAACAACTAGCGTTTTTAATGGAAATATTAGATATTGTGTTGTCTAAAAATTATTTTAGATTTGGTAGAGATTATTATCTCCAGAAACAGGGAACTAGTATGGGATCGCCAGCCGCACCGAGCTTCGCTAACATTTACATGTCTAAGTTTGAAGAAAAATTCGTCCACACTTTTGAGGACCGCTCACATGTCGCGGTTTGGCTGCGATATGTGGACGATGTCTTCTTAGTGTGGAATGGATCGGAGGAAGCGCTTAATAACTTTTTTGAATACCTTAATCTGTGTCATCCATCTATACAATTTACCATTACTAAAAATAAGGAGAAAATAGAATATTTAGATGTGGAAATAAGGAAGAATAGAAATAATTTACAAACAACACTATATAGAAAAACTTTTGATAAAAATAATTTGCTGCCTAGACAGAGTTTTCATGCCCCACAAACTTTTAAGGGCATACCAAAAAGTCAATTCATCTGCATAAGGAGAATATGTACGGATGATGATGAATATTACAAAAATGCTAGTAATATGATTGACAAATTTTCACAGAAAGGGTATAATAGAGAACAACTTAAAATATTGAGTGAGGAGATTGCTAAAATGAATGTACAAGAATTGAGGAAAGAAAAAATTAAAACTAAGCAAGATAAAGATAATCTCCTATTTATTTCTACATATGATAGCCATTCTAGAATGATTAAAAGTACGATTAAAAAATGGTGGAAGATTTTACAAAAAGACCCTAAATATGGTAAACTATTTGACATACCTCCAAAATTTGTATACAAAAAAGGAAAAACTATAGGTAATCAACTTATCAGAGCGGATCTCATTCATAATACTGTCAGTAAACAACAGAGATTAGGAATAGTTCAGACAGGTACGTTTCCCTGTCTGTCTTGCCAACACTGTACAGGTATTATTAAGGGCCCTAAAATTATGCATCCTTTGAGGGGCCATGGGATAGATACTAGGGGCTATCATACATGTGATTCAAAAAATATTATATTTCTAATAAAATCCCCTTGTGGTATTAAATATTTTGGGACAAAAAACGCTTTAAAATTAAAATCATTGAACAACTAAATCAAAAAAAATCCAAAATATAAAAAAATGGGAATTTTATTTCCCAGAAAAAGAAAAACAATAAAAAAAAGATATTAATAAAAAAAAATGGAAAAAGCTCGTGGGCAGACATTTTTTATGAAGCAAAAAAATAAATTTTGCCCTTGGGTTTGGCGGGTAGTTGAAAAAAATTTAAAGGGGGTAGATGAATTTCAATTAATAAAAATCTCTTGGCAGCAGGGGTTACTGGGATTTACATTTTCCATTCACTCAGCCCTAAGGGGCTGAATGAGGATGTAATTTTAAAATATTGCAACAGACCCGCAAGCAAAACACCCCAAACAGCCGCAAGCAGCGGGGTTTGAACTTGTCTAGAAAAGCTATGCCAGCTGCAAGGAAGAGCCCTTAAAAAACTTCACCCGCTGAAGATATATCTGGTTTTAACCCCGGGGAAACGGAGACAAAATACCCGAAAATTTATCATTTCAAGTTGAAAAAAGTCTTTAAGAAAGGGCTTTTTTACCGATATGCAATTGTTGGGTTTTTGGGATACTTTTTTAATTGCATACGTTTTGTAGCCCAAAATGTTGAAAGTGTCTGTATTAGGGGGGGAACCCTTCATTGAGAAAATTTTGACACAAAAGGTTTTTAAAAGGGAAAACCCCTCAAAATTAACTCCTTTTTTGGGGCGTCTATATTCTATAACTTAGGGGTCATAAATTATATTATATTGGGCCCAAGGAAAACACACCAGGTTTATAAAGTTAATTTTGGGGCAACGTTCACACGGCTGATTGGGGCCGAAATTTGGGGGGGACGGATTTCCCCCCGGGAAATTAAGGCGGGGCCCGGGACGGGGGGTTTCGGGGCCCACAGGGGAGTTGATCTTGGGGGGGCCCAAACCCTACTGTACATAAAATTTTCCCGGGCCTCTCGGACAAAAACGCCCCTTTTTTTAAAACCACAAAATAGAGTTCAAAACAGAACTGTATTGTGTAGTCCCCAAATAGGGGATCACAGATCTGTCCTACCCAAACCATGGTAAACCTAACATATCTAGACACGGGGCCAAAAGGAGCTCCCACCCCTACCCCCCACCCCCCACATACAATATCCCCCCCCACTTTTCCCTTTCCCGGGCCACCCCCAACCCCCTTCTAAAATAAACACCAGCAAAAATAAATGAAACTCCAAATAAATTGTCAGGTGTTCCCCCCTTCTTAGGCCTCGTTCCCCACGGCTTATTTGTCCGCGATTGGCGCCGTACTCGCCCGGATTTGCGCTGCAGTTACGGCCCAAATTCCCCCGGAGAATTAGGGGAAAACCACTGCTCCCCATAAAAACAGTGGATTCCGTCGCTCCTCCCCCCCTGGGCAAACCCCGCCGTGGGGGAAAAAGGGGACATGCCAACATTTTTTTACGGCGAAAGGACGCCCCCGTAGATAATAAACAGCCTATGGGGCCGGGGAGCGGCGCCCCTTTCCCCCCCCTTTAATTCCCCCCCGGAATTGGGAGCGCAATCCGCCCCACAAACGCCCCGGAATAACCTTTTAAAACACGGCCTTAGAATCAGGGACACTGTACACTCCCAACTATCCCCTAAAATAATAATAATAATCTTTTTTATATAGCGCCAACCCAATTTCCGCAGCACTTTAAAATTTTGGGAAGGGTTTAAAGGTACAGGCAAAAAAATACATTGCCCCGAAAAGTTTACTTACAAAATGACAAAAGGGTGAGGGGGCCCCGGGTTTCGCAAAAACTTACAATCTATTAGGGTGTGGGGGGAGAGACAAGGGTAAGAAGTCCCCATGGCTGACCCCCCCCCTACACACCCCTCCCCTGCTCCCTCCTTTGGGGGCCTCCAATTTTACCCATACCCCTCGCCCCGGTAACAACATTGGGGGAAGTGTTGGGCCTTTCCCCCCTGTCTGACACTTGTTCCTTTTGCCCCTCTTCACCTCTTCCCTTCCCCTTTACACTCTCCCCCATTTGGGGTTTGCAACTCGCCCATCTATGCCCCTTCCAAACCCTTTCCCCAAGGGCTGTTGTCAAACCGCCACCAGGCCCGGGTCACCCCCTTTTCCTTGACCATTTTGGCTTCCTGGCTCTCCATTTTCTATCCAGTGACTTTCCTACTTTTATCAGGGAGCTTCAATACCCCTTTGACACCCCCCGCCTGCTTCTAAAAAAACTTCTTGCACCCTTTTTCTTCCTTTGATCTCCCCCAGGCCCCCCGGAAACCACTCACAAAAAAGGCCCACACACTGACCTCATCTTAAACCCCCCTCTGCCCTCTATCTGCCTTCTAAAACCCTCACCCCACCCCTTATCTGACCACAATCTGCTCCCTTCTCCCCCAAACTCCCACCCCCAGCTCCACCGGTCCCACATCAGTGCACCCCCGCAGGAAACAAAACCTCAACCATCACACTCTCTCGATTTTCTTACACCTCTTTCCCACCATAAACCCATTTAGTTTACCCCAACCCCAGCCCCCCCCCACTTTCTACAACCACACAATCACCACCTCCCTTTACTCAGTCGCTCCCCTCACACCAACCAAGAACCCCCCAAAAACAACAGAAAAACCCTGGCACACAACCCACTAAAAAAACTGAGGCGAGCTTCCAGAATTGCAGGGAACGCCGGGTGGAAGAAAACTCCCTCCACCGACAAATTTTTCCTCAAACAAAAAATCCTACATAATTTTAAAAACTGCAAAACCCCCCAGCCAAACAGGAAATTACTTCTCCAATTTTCATATCCCTCTGTCCAAAACCCCGGGGAACTTTTTAACACCTTTTTAATCTTTTCCTCCGCCCCCCGCACCTCCTCCACCCACTCTCCTTTCAGCAAACGACTTTGCCATTCACTTTCCCACCAAATTAACCTATCAGAGAAAGCTTTAGCCCCCAAATCCCCCCGGGGCCTTTCCCCTATATCCCACACAATGCCTTTTTCCCCCTTTAAATTGTTTTCCCACTCTTACACATGAGGGTTTTTTCCTCTCTACTGTCCAAATCCAACCTCACCACCTTAATCTTTTACCCACGCCAACCCCCCCCTTAAACCCAGAACCCTTTGTGCTACTTCATCCCAGCCCCACACCCATCTTTTTAACCCTTTTCGCTTTACATCAGGGATCTTCCCTTCCCTTTAAACATGCCCCACTGTCACTCCCCTCCTTAAAAAAACCCTCCCCTTGGGGCCCCCTCTCTGTCCAACATCGCCCCATCTCACTGCTCCCCCTTTTTCCTCCAAAAACCCCGACAGCAAAGCAAACCTTTTAGCTGTCCCCCCCACCTCCCCTCCAACTCTCTTTTTGACCCACTACAATCTGGTTTCCGACCCCATCCCCCTCCCAAATGAAACCGCCCACAAACCCAAATCCCCCAATGACCTAGCAACTGCCAAAAACCCCACGCCATACTCTGTCCTTCTCCTTCTAACTTTTCCTCTGCCTTTGACACTGTCGACCAAACCCCCCCTGCTACAAATTTCCCCTCCCCCCCCTCGGGATCACAGACTTTGGGTCTTTTCCTGGAAACCCTCGTTTCCTTTTTGATTGGCATTCACGTTTTCTCATTCTCGCTCCACCTCCTCCCCCCGGCCCCCTCTTTTTTGGTGGGCCCCCAGGGGTCCCTCCTGGGGGCCTTTTCTCTTTTTTATCTAACCCTTTTGGGCTTGGGGCAACTCAAAAGCTTTTTACAGGCCTTTTATTACCACCCCGGGATGCTGAAGACACCCAGCTTTATATCTTCGGGGCCCAAGTTCCCCCTCTCTTCTCTCCAGGATCCCCGACTTTTATCGTCCCTTTCCTCCTTTTCTCCCTCCCGGCCTCCTAAAACTAAAAGTGGAAAAAACAGAATTCATCCCTCTTTTCCCCCCGTCCCCCTCCATCCCTCCCCTGATCTTTTTATCACTGTCAATGGCCACACTCCACCCCCTTCCCCCAAAAAACCCTGCCTTGGGGAAAAACCCACTCCCCTCTATCCTTCAAACCCCCCATCCAAACCCTCACCCTCTGCCCGCCGCTTCCACCTGAAAAAATTTTCCGCATTTTCCCCCTTTATTCCCAAATTTGAACCAAAACCAAAAAAAATTTCTCAAATTCCCCCCTTGTCAAACTCCCGCCTTGACTACTGCAACATCCCCTTTTCTGTTTCCCCCATTTTAGCCCTCGCTTCCCCCTCCAAAACCCCTCCTTAACTCTGCTGCCCGCCTTTATCCAACCCCCCCCTCTCCTCGTTTTCTCCTCCCGCCCTCCCCTCCCCGTCAATCCCTTCAAATGGGTACCAAAAGCTTTACGAATTCTTTCAAGTTGCTAACCATGGGGCCTACAAGGCCACTCCATAAAACCCCTCCCCTCCATACCTCTCTGCCCCCAAATCTCCAATTTTCCCCCCCTCCAAAAGGGGAAACTCCCCCCTCACAGGACCCCTTTTTCTCTGTTTCTCCCCCTTATCAGCCCTCACTAACCGTCCCAAGAAATTTCTCTCGGCTTTTCCCCCCCACACTGGAATGCCCCTGCCCCAAACATCAACTCCTCCATCTCACCAGCTTCAAAAGCAACCTGAAAACCCATTTCTTCAGGGTTGCCTATAACCTACAATAACCCTGCGCCCCTGTAAACCCCCCCAAACATGGTCCCGCCCCCTCCTCCGTCCTTCCCCCCTCCTTTAGATGCAACCCTTTGCGGGGAGGGGCCCCTCTCCCTCCCGTACCAGTTATACGTCCCTTCAATTTTCATTATTGTACTCACTTTACATAAACATTAGTAACCCCCCCCCCCCCTTTAAATGTCCCAGCGCCATGGAATCAATGGCGCTTTAAAATAAATCCTAATAATAATAATTTTACAATGGTCCCCCCAGGGAAATAAATAGGGTTTTTTATTAAATTGGGATGAACCTGCCACCCAAACAGTACTTTATATCAGTTAGGTGCCAAAAATGAGATGATGCCTGGGGAAATTGGGAAAGGGGGGGAGGGTGTTAGCATTGGGGTTTTGGGTTGGGCCCCGGGAGTGAGAAGATGTATTCTCAGGCCTTTAAAAGCTATGAAGTCGGTGTCCCTGATCGCCCCGGTACCTGTTCCAGAAACTGTGCCGCCGTGGGTTTTTGAGGGGGCATGAGGTTGGGATGATTATCATTAAAACCCTGGTTCATCAACAAGCGGGAGAGCGGTAGGGTGGTAAAACAGAGATGAGGGAGGGATATAGGGGGGAGCAGCTTTGTGGAGCCCTTTTTTTTTTTTTTTTTTTTTTTTTTTTTTTTTTTTTGGTTTTTTTTTTTTTTTTTTTTTTTTTTTTTTACAGGGAGAAAAGACGGATTCTGGAGAGTTCTTGAGGGGCAGGTGACAGGGGCGGGGGAAGGGATTTTGGGAAAAGGGGATGAAAAAACAGATGGGGTTAGTATAACCCCAAGACACGGGCCTGCTGCCTAGGAGTTTTGGTGGTGCCACATACTAGACAGAAAGGGGGAGGGTAAAGGTCTGTTAGTAATGGGGAGATGACAAAAAATTCAGTTTTATGAGGGGTTTGTTTAAGATACAGGAGGACATATGTCAGAGACAGCAGACAGGCGTCCCTGGGGTTTTGTACAGAGCAGGTGATGTTCGGGAGGGGGTTTAAATTGGGTGCATCAGCGTAGAGTGGTAATGGAAGCCAAACTCGATGGTTTTCCAAAGGGGCAGTATAGATTGAGAAGAGGGGAGGACCAAAACGGATCCCCAGGAAACCCCGACAGCAAAGGAAAGGAGAGGGTAAACCCGCAAAGAGACACTGAAGGAGCGGTTGAAAGGAGATGAGAACCAAGAGAGAGCAGGTCCCTGGAGGCCAAAGGGGCTGAGTAGATTGAGGGTTACTTTTGGGACGACATCGGTCGGGCCCATAGTTTTGACCATATCGACAAATATTCGATTTCAGAAAGATTTTGATCGATGACCATTAAAGTCTATGGGAGAGCAACAACACCTCATTCTTACACCCCAAACAGGGGTGGAGAAGTGGGAATTTAAAATCCAAAAACAGTCAATGGGGTAGTGCTACATCTTAGGCAACACACTTAGGGTTTTTTAAAAACCCCAGAAAAAAAAATCACAGCCATTCACTATCCCCCGCTTGCACCCAGCATGACCTTAAACCTCATGACCCACAAATTTAAAAAGTGCCAGAAGGCAGTATGATTTGAACCCTCATTTTTTCTTGAATGGACCCCTTAATATCCCTGTCCTGAAAAGCGCATAAGCCCCAAACCCATGCCCCCAGATTTAAAAATGCCAGAAAAAGGAGTCTTTCAACCACCTTTTTAAAGTTTCACGGGACATTGACTATACCTGCCCGGGGGCCACAGCATAACCCCCCAAAACCTGCTGCCCCAATTAAAAAGTCCCGGGAAAAAAGGAGTCTTTCAACCCCCATTTTAGTTGAACGGGACATTGACTAACCTTTCTGTACCAAGATACCATTAAACCTGCTGCCCCACAGATTAAAAGTACAAAAAAAAGGATCTTCAACACCATTTGGGTTGAAACGAACTTTAACAACCCTGTCCTGGACTGCAAGCCCAAAAAAACTCATGACCCCAGATTAAAAAGGGCCCGGGAAAAAAGGGAGTTTTCCAAACCACCATTTTAGTTTCATGTAATATACTGTCCCTGTCCGGGTAGCGCTTGCCCCTCCGTTTGAGTGGGGCCCCAATTGACTTCATTGGAAATACTGGGGGTTTAACGTCCTGTTCCCCCAGGTGCCCTTTTTCTTGGCATTCTTTTTCTCTTTTTAAACTCAACGTGCTGGGGGAAAATTGCCCTGTACTTTGTTTTCGGGCCGTGCCCATACTCCATTCCCTGAATAACCTACTCTCGTCAAGTTTCCTGTACCCCCTTGTACAATTCAGAGGGAAATTTTTTTCCGCCTTTTTGTACATGCAGGGTTTTTAGATTTAATTCTAAAAACAATTTTTAAAATAGAGGAATCCCACCCATTCTTTTTTTTTTTTTTAAATTTTTTAAAGGGTTGTCCAATCGGGATGATACTATGTTAAAGTTTTCAAAACAAGTCATTTTGCAATATGGTCCTTTAACTTCCTACCATTCGTTTCTGACAAAACACCATCACCCTTGAGCCCCTTTGATTTTTTTGAAGAACAAAAGTCTGTTAGAAAAAAAATTTGTTTTTATAAATTGGGGGTTTGGTCTGAGGTGGAAAGCACTGGCCAAACCCCAGGGGATGGGGTAAGCCCCCACCAGGGGGTGGAGTCTAAGGGGACCCATTTTCACCCGAGCCCGCCGCAAAGCGGGATGGGGGCTTGCTGCGGCGGGTGTCCACCAGGGGCCTCCCCGGCGGGGTTGCCTGCAGTGGCGCCAGGGGGGCAAGGACAGGAACGGGAGGCGGCTCGTGGGCCCTGGACAGGCAGGGAGGTCAGACAGGGGGCTTTGGTTCGAGCGGTAGACAACCCGGAGGTCGGGGGAGGCGGAAGGTTCGTAACGGTAAACGTAAGCAAGGAGCGGTACACGGGAAGCCAAGACAGGAAC